>JAFIRS010007796.1:0-21896 GCA_018342105.1 Gonioctena quinquepunctata | reverse complement strand
GAGGCAACAGGTCCGGCCTAGGTCCGTTACAGTATTTTAAATGTCAGTAAAACCAAGGCAATATTGTTCAATGAAAATGAAAAAGCACTATAACATACAAACACACCGAAAATATCTGAATATTACTTCACGTCAAATACGTCAAAGCAAATGGCCGATGGCGACGAAAACAGGGTTGCCAAGAATCGTTCAATTTATCGAGGCTCCCTACAAATTTCGGAGTGTCTTATGATTTAACTGTTGAAAATTGTATTTCTTCTACCTAGAAAAAATATTTTTAAACCTTGTTCAGAGTTGATTGACCTTACCGCATTATATAAAATTTAGATGAATAAATCTAATAATAGATAATGTTAATGACTACTTTGAACTCATGTACATTCTATAAATTATGTCCATGTGACAACAAGGATTCGGTATTTGTAAACAGTAGATGGTAAATAAAAACACAGTTATGTGTGTCGGGGTATTCTATCACTTTTACTAGAGACGAGTGTAGCCTAAAGGCTCTTACTCTTTGGACTCAAATAAGTGGGCAACAGCCATTCACGAATTTAGAATTTTGACTGAACAAGGACTGGAGACCAGTCTCGAGTCCTTCCAAGATGGTGTTCCTCAAAAATGGCCGAGAAAGGAATTTTGATATCTAATATCATTTTATAAATCATGACTTTATTCTTGAGAGAAAGTTTACTTTTCCTGTTTATCAGGGGATACAACGAGCAGATTTTCTTAGAAATTTTGTTCTTGACAATTTTGACATGTGGTCTACAGGTGAGCCGGCGATCCACCGTAACTCCCAGGTACTGGTACTGCTCTGACCATTATATCTCCCTTCCAGAGATAGACACTCCTCTCTCCGGGTTGTTTCTTTTCCGGCCCATCGAAATCGCCTGCGTTTTGTCAGGATTCAGCTTCATTTTCCACTCCAGGTACCACTGCTGGAGGTCGTTCAATGCATTCTGCAAATAAATGACACCCATCGAATGATTAGCTGAAGAGGAAAGTAAAGCCGTATCATCAGCGAATAGGGAGATCTTCACATGTTCACTTCTGGGTATATCAGACGTGTAAAGAGCGTATAATAAGGGAGACAGCACTGCCCCCTGAGGAACGCCAGCCTCAATTTCAAGATATAAATTCCGGGACGCCCCTGAACACTACTCGGAGTTTTTTGTCTTCAGGTAGACTGTAGGTAAGGTGAGGAATATTTTGATCTTTAAGAATGCTTGAAATTTTGCGATATACATCGGGAGAATCGGGGAAAATGTTTATGCCGTCAAAGACATTCTTAGCTGGCGTGATTAATTTAATGTTATTTGACTTCAATAGTGAGTTGACTGCAACCCACTTACTCTCATCCCTACTAGTGATAGGAGGAACATTTTGTTTTTTAGTCGTCTGTGGAGTCAGTTCCGTTCGTTGTTGGCTAGTCATTTGGTTTGGTTGGTCAGTGTTGTCATTCGCGATAATTTGGTTATCAATATTATTGACATGTTCGAAGTTTTTTGGACTTCCTGAATCTGGGTTACTGCAATTTCACTGCTGACATTTGCTGGGAGCATCTGATCTGAGTCCGCCCCTGGATTTCTTGAAATATCGACTTGCATGGTAGTGTCTGAGGTTCCTGACATATAGACCTTTTCATTTAAGCATTTTCGCTGTGCGCATGCGGAACCAACGTTCACTTGTTTTTTTTGGAGGGGATTTAAACATTTTTCGACGAATCAAATGTTGAGAATAAATGTCACTTGTCATCAAATTTTTGGTACATTCAGTGTCGTTCGTTTGGGTCGGTAATTACTTTAGAAATTTTGTAAGTGTCGATTTGAACTCTAAACTACTTTTATTACTTCCCGTCCTATTGATTAACCTCCCAGTTCAGTTCAGAAACTGTTTTTGTGGTTGTGTATATAATAATCATTGTTCCAAAGTGCATATCCTGTGAAGAGAAATTCATCGAGAATCAGCCGAGATCTTTCCACCGGTAAGTTTGGCTGTTGATTTTCACTACAATTCTGATGAAAAGTGTCTATTAATCAAGTTGAACTCTCTAAAGTTTTATTCAAATCCAATTGCCATTCATTCTTTCTCGCCTTTTTAAGGTTATGTTCCAAATTATTGAATTACTCAAAAGTCTTTGCAGATTTCCTTTTTGGAAATCATCCATCTCAGGTCTTGGTAAATATCTGGAATTATTCAAAATGCAAAGGATTCATTCATCAGTACAATTCAAAATATTTTATAGAACAAAATATAAGGTATTTCTGGGTGATTCAACCTGCGTAGGTCTTCTGGGGTGGCACAATTCTGTAAATACCATTAACTATTTTCTTGGCCTATGTATGTTTCAAATCGAGTTCATCCCATCAATTATGCAAGATTCCTATAACCAACGACGTGTTGACGAATATTAATTTAAATGGAAAATTGGATTGTGTATATTTATTGTGAAATTTTGAAACCACTTTATATCATTTTGAATACCTATGCAATTTATTAACCTGATATCAATGTAATAGATTTCCTGAAGAACCTAGGAGAACTCAGCAGTGGTCATCTTTTCTGGGGTTGGAAGGTGTAGACACCATTGGTAAATTTGCTCAGATCATTTCACCGAAGAAGACTTTATTACGAAACCTGGTGGTAAAAGATATTTGAAGTTTGGTGCCTTGCCCATCATTCATCGAAGGCCCCCAGTTAGAACACCTCCAAAAATGTGAGTTTCTTTTCATTTGGTTCAGTAGGTAGTATTTTATTTATATTAATAAGAATCTGTCAATATAACAGATCGATGGGTTTTTGACAAAACATTGTAAGCAACAAATTTGTTGAAAATTGGATTTTTCAACCAAATTGTTACTTATGATAATCTACACGTGATTCAACATATTATTTATGCTCATTTGGACATAAGTGCTTGAAATCATTATTGTAAGTGCAAGTTTGGTTCCAACAAAATACCAATAATTGCTATATTTTATTGTAAACGCCAATATTGTGAATTGGGGTTGTTCACGGCTAGCTTTTGTAGAAAAATAGAAAAACAACATTTATTTAAATAGGAACAAGAACAATTATCAAGTGAATGAATCTCATTTATTATGGCACGACTGAAAACTAACTCCCCGATCAAACCATCAGAAGCTTTTTTTATGAATCGGCATTTAGTGTTTTTTACATTGAAACTTTGACACAATAAAACAAGGCATATTCCGAAAAATAACATCACCTTGGCTAGTTCAAAAATGAAATTAAATAATGTACTCTACAGGGTGTTCAGACATTTACGACAATATGCTACTGACAGATGATCGTAAATGCCAGAAAATCTTGTCGGTTACGATTCTGTTTCTGTCGCTTATGATCATATTTTATTCCCATGATGACAGAACAACGTAACACGTAAAAACCTAATAACGATTACTGCAAAGTGGAGTGCACTTTAACCTAAAAATTGCATGACGTTATATTGCGAGATTACGCTTTGTAGCTGTTCAAAATATCGAATTTGATACCAACAAAACATCTCATGAGTATCTTAAGTGACAGATCCAAATCGAAGAAACTTTGAAATTGTTTTGACAAACTATCATATGCAACAATATTCAATGTAAATAATAACTTGCACTGGATTTTATTCACTTGAACGATTTTTCGCCGAAATCAATAGAGTCCTACACATTTTGAGTGTTCTGAGTATTGAAATAAAGACAGTGTAAGAAAAAAAAGCTTCCTGCGGAATTTTACTTTTATCGCTTATGATGTTTTGTCAAAAACCAATCGATAGTCACTAGAATTACAATCTTCAGCTTGTGTCTCTGAAAAAGTTTGCATACAAAGGAGTAAACACACAAACATTTAATAAAAAATACACACATTTTTATATTTTAATTTTAATTTGAATAAAACTGTACCAACATTAGTTTAGTTTTGAAACACAATTTTCTGTTCATACAAATTTCATGGAGACTATGGATGTTCTTGAGCTGCCTAAATTAATTTTAAATATCTCTGAATATATATATATATATATATATATATATATATATATATAGATATATATATGTATATATTTATAGATATATATATATATATATATATATATATATATATATTTATATTCAATTGTCATCCAGTACTCAATGTCATCCTCATATATAAATCTTCAATTTATTAATATAGAGAATTTTCTACGCAGAGAGAGGTACTACTCACATGTTTATCATGCTGTATAACTTGTTGCTTATTATAGAGATAGTAATAATTTTATTTTTTGTAGTACATTCGATTTGCCACAATTCGGTGCCATTCTGCCAGAGGAATCTGTGGAGGCTGCTAGGAAAAGATATTCTAAAATGTTAATAGTTATCGTTATTCTGGGGTTATTTGTATTGTTGCTGGGAAGATTCTCCCTCCAAGAGCTAATTTTGAAGATACCTGGGGACGACCTCCGATTCAGTAGCTGACAGATCAGACGTAGTCAGTCCAGATCAATTGTGATCCATCATGACAGATCATGATCATAATAAATCCTGAGTGGTTTCCATGCAACTTTTAGTTGAGTCACTAGAGGAACACAGATATTTCTGGTCTCAATATCTGAAAAAAATTATTTTAAACCTAACAGAACATAGTCGAAAACACATTCTTTCACTAAAATGAAGTTTCTGGGGTCCCTGATCCGATCAATATTTGTCAAATTTACACATGCGCTGTTTTTATCTTGATGATATGAGTATATGTGCATGCTACAGTTATTGTATGTTGACTTTTATGCAGTCTATTGATAACTTGAAATTTCAGACTATTGGAAAAATCAATCTTCTATATATAGAGCATATATACACAATTTCAACAAAATTCACTCATATTTTCTATATGGTATATTTTTCTTGTACAATCATAGAAAATGTTTGGAATACAGTTCATAAGACACTTTTCAAATATCATATTCAAGTATTCGTGAAAGGAGGGTCAGAATAAGAGCGGAAATATTTTAATTCAACCCAACATTTCGGTTATTGTATTTAACGATAATCGTGGAAAAGGATCAAAACATTTGTAACATAAACTCAGATAAGAAAAATATATCAATAATTTCGAGGGATATTGAATATATTAGTTAGAGTTAAGAGTTCAAAATGACCAGTGAAGTTTGTCAATATCTTTTCTTTTTTTGATGTTGAATTTATCTTTCTTGATTTCTATCATTTCTCATAATAGTCTTTTATTGAGAGTGGGCTGGTATTTTCGGAATCAATTTTGTTTTTTTTTTTGTTGGCTAGTAGTAGAGTTGCTCTAGTTAGCTCACTATGGAGTAATCAACACACAAACTGATTGTTACTAAACATTTGGCCATGGATATTTTTTATCAGGAAGTCAAAAATTCAAAAAGTTATATATATATGAAGTTTTATTCAGGTTGATTAGAATTATTAGCATAGCCTGAATACCAGTAACAAACTTTTAATTGCAGTAATTAAAAAAGTGCAGATTTTGTGATCATTGATTTTTTTAATTTTAATTTTATATACAACTACCAAGTTTTACGATTATATTACTTAAAAATAAAAAAGAGAAATATGACAATTTTCCTTTTTTTTTATATGATTATTTCTTCAGGTCTTATTCCTTTTTTTTTCCACAGCAAGTTATACTAGATATTTCTTACAGAGTTCTGAAACCTTTTGAGTGAAGACATTTCCTAAGAAAAACTCAACCTGGCCTTTATTTCATGATGTATCCTGTTATTCAATGAGAGGTTTTCCATGAAACACAGAACATAGATCCAACTGTAAAAGCATCCATCGAAGGTGAATCTGAAGAAAGTCAAGTAATACAACAGAGACCCAAAATTTGTGTATCAATATCACATGAGGCAACAGGAGAAATAAACAAGGTTTGTTTTGGTTCGAAGTCAGGACGATTCCGAATCGGTTCTAAAGAGTAGGACAAAGTAGCGTGAAATATTTTATTTCAATAAACGACTCTGTAACTACTTTGAACGGTTTTAGGACCATCCATACTGCAAACCAAAACAAGCCTAGTGTCTGTGCACAAAAAATCTGGCTGTGTTTTTCAGTTACATTACTTTATTTTTGCTGTATTGTTTTTCCTCCGCCATGAGCATAGGAGAACAGAAACAATGATCATTGGAAGTTTATGTCAATAAGTTATTCATTTGTCTTCAATTATAACTGATATTTATGATAAAATATCTTTATTGGCATGAAATTAAATACATCAAATGGCCATTGACAGTTCTTCAACCTGTGGGTTTAACAATAATTGATTTATGTATGGTAGATAAATAAATTGACAACTACAAAGTAACATTGACCAGAAGATTAACTATTTCATCAACGTGTTTTCTGGGAATTTGAATTTCTAACAAACCTCTTTGTATCATCATGAGTTAAATGATTTCCATTGTTGAATTATTTTTTTCGAATTTGCATTTGCATTTTTTTATTTAGTATTGTTAAGTATGGTTTGTTAGTATTTTTTGTAGAATGACTTGGATGAACTTCTGTGATATGATGTATATTTTCTGATGTTTTGTATTGTAACTTTAAACATATAGGATAGGACGTAACGAACCTATATAGAATGCTGCAACATTCTCTTGGTGCAAAAATTGATAATTGAAAAATATTTTCATTGTATATGAATTCACAACTACTTACACGGAACAATATTTTTTTTAGAAACCCAGGTATGTTATGTTCTTTTGTATTATATGTATGTTTTATGAATATAATTTTAAATGTAGACAGCAGCAGTGTCGTTCTGTAACCTTCTGCAGTTTTTGAGTCAATACAATAATAATGGTTTGAATAATCCCAAGAAACAGTGGAAATGAAAAAAATTAAAATTTTTTAAAATTAAGTTGTAAGTTTTGCCCAATTTATAGAATGAATCAAGAAAAATTTGGAGGCAATATAAATATATATATATATATATATATATATATGTATGTATGTATACAGAGTGGCCACTTTTTTAATGGGATTGTATTGGTAACTTTTAAACCATAAGAGTTAGAAGGTCGGTCAAATGGAGAAAAAGTTGCATTCATAGAAGCATTGTCAAGCAGTTCAAACAAATCGAGATTATCAGGGCCGGTTATTGAGATATCATAAGAAAAGTAAATTCTGTCATTTTGATTTTTCTTTTTTTCCCACGTTATTTTGAATATTATCAAAAAATGTCACAGGAGTTTTTCATTCGACAGTAAATTATTCTCATTTTGACATAATCATATTCTGTATCCAACGTTTCGTACGCTCTGGGCCACCCTCATTCTCATTTTTTTCAATACGGACCTGCATATTTTATGACACTTTTCGAAATAACTTTTAACGCTAAATTCAACGATATATCATACAATGTCATTCAAAGTTGATTTTCAGGTGATTTTGACCCTTATCCAAATTTCTTTGGGTCGGATCTGTATTACATTTAGGTACCTTTAGTTTAATTAACAACATGCAATACATTTCGATAAGAAAATCAACTTACTCATCTTCAACTGAATGGAACGTAACAGAATCAAAGCAAGAAACAAGTAATAATTATTTACAAATTTCAAGAGGTGAAAAACCTAATTCATAATAATTAAACGAAACTATCAGTTAATGAAAGAAAAATCAAATGATTATTCGAAAGTAAATGATGAACATTAATGAAGTAAGTGTTCGAAATGTCCACCATTTTGTAAAATGCACTTTGCGGTTCTGGAACCCATACTTCTTATACATTTGCTTATTTCGTCTCCTTGAATACCTTCCAATACATTCTCAATCTTCTCGCGAGGAATCATTATTGATGGATTTGTCATTTGTTCCGTTGAAACAAATTACAGAATCGAACTTCATTTTGAGATCATTACGATATAATTTTTGCAAGGCTTGGTATTCAAATTTAAAATCATTGTATTCCGTCTCTTGACTATTTTATTACAGCAGTTTTTGATAAATTGCATTCACTGGCCACAGTTCTCGATTTTTTTTCTGGGTTCAATTGAATTTGGGTCAGAACATTGATATCGTTGATAGACTTGTTTTTTCTTACATACACACAACTCTAGGTTTATTGAATGTATTATTTTCAAGTAGTAGGCCGTGGATGAAAAAGAACATAACAAGAAATGTCATATTATTTGTCACTTCGTTTATTATTGTGTCACAAGAACTTGTCAATAAATACTTTTCTGAGTAATTTCAATTTAACTTATTCGATATGGTAAGATACACAAATGAAGAGAAGAGAGATATGTACGAAGTGTACATAAAACTAGATAGAAATTCGTTCAAAGCACAACAAAGGTATGGTGAATTATATCCTGAAAGAACAACACCAAATATTAAAATGTTTCGACGTTTATCTACAACGTTACTTGCACATAATTCATTCATCAAACCTAGAGGTTCTTATGTACGACGAAACGAGCCTATCAATGACATTAATGTTCTGGCCCAAATTCGAATGAATCCAGGAATAGGATCGAGAACTATGGCCAGTGAATACAATTTATCAAAAAGTGCTGTTAATAAAATACTCAAGAGACACGGATACCATGATAAATACCAAGCCGTGCAAAAACTATATCGCAATGATCCTGAGAGAAGATTGCAATTCTGTAATTAGTTTCAACGGAAGGTGCGGAATAACAACAATTTTGCGCACAATATCATTTGGGGAGACGAAACGACATTCACAAATTCTGGCATGTTCAATCGAAGGAACAAACATATTTATGCCACAGAAAATCCTCACTTAATTCATGCTATGTTTGCATGATGATGATGTACCTCATGGGTTAGGTAGTGTGGTGGTTATTCTATCTTATGTGTTTTGGATTGAGTTTGTTACTCACCCGATGGGGCGGAGTGCTACTCTTGGCGATAGTTGCTGGTTCTGGTAAACTGGTCGCGTGTATTTGTCCCTCTCTCTGAACCTGGGATCGTCAAGGTTCAGGTTTTCGGGCATGTCCTGGATCATTGGGTTCCTGTGGGTGTCCGTCTTCTGGAATGTTACGTCGGCGTGATTCTGGTCGTCTATGACGATTGAATTGACATTCAGGTCCCTGTAGGTGAATCTATTCGGGATATTTTCAGGAGCGTTTACTGCCATTCTCAAGCTGGCGTTCAAAAATTGCTGGATCTTGGTCCTGTATGTTTCTGCGCATTGTTCTCATGCGGCAGATGCGTACAGGATGGTGGAACGGAGGGTGGTCCTGATCAGGAGCAGCTTCAACTGGCGGTCCATGTTTCTTCTACGTCCTATGAGGGGGTTGAAGATTTTCTGGCTGCTTTTGCTAGCCGAGTCCCTGTATCTCATGTTGTCTGAATGTCAATCTCTTGTCCAGAGTGACTCCTAGATACTTGGATTCGTCTTCTCAAGGGATGCGTCGGTCGTTCATGATGACATATCCTGATGGTGTGGTTCGTCTTCTGGTGAAAAGGATGGCTTGACTCTTCTCTGCGTTGATATCGATTTTCATAGGTTGAACCAGTCTTCGAATCTGTCTACTTGTTCTTGAAGGTACCTGGTTTCCTGAGCTGCATTTGCTGACCTGGACACCAGTGCTGTGTTGTCAGCGTATAGTGCCAGTTTGTACGGCAACCTAACCGGAGCAAAATATGTAGAAATTATAGAAGAAATGTTGGATGATCTTCCTATACGGTATCGGCGTAATAGTCCATGGTTCCAACAAGACGGATGTGGTCCATACAACTCAAGAATAGTCACAGACTATCTAAATCGAACTTTTCCCGATTCATGGATTGGAACAAGAGGTCCAGTAGCATGGCCTGCCAGATCTCCGGATTTGAATCCGCTGGATTTTTATTTGTGGGGATATCTCAAAAATAAAATTCATGATACTATGAACCCGACAATAGAGATCCTTCGCGAGAAGATTGAGAATGTATTGGAAGGTATTCAAGGAGACGAAATAAGCAAATGTATAAGACGTATGGGTTCCAGAACCGCAAAGTGCATTTTACAAAATGGTGGACATTTCGAACACTTACTTCATTAATGTTCATCATTTACTTTCGAATAATCATTTGATTTTTCTTTCATTAACTGATAGTTTCGTTTAATTATTATGAATTAGGTTTTTCACCTCTTGAAATTTGTAAATAATTATTACTTGTTTCTTGCTTTGATTCTGTTACGTTCCATTCAGTTGAAGATGAGTAAGTTGATTTTCTTATCGAAATGTATTGCATGTTGTTAATTAAACTAAAGGTACCTAAATGTAATACAGATCCGACCCAAAGAAATTTGGATAAGGGTCAAAATCACCTGAAAATCAACTTTGAATGACATTGTATGATATATCGTTGGATTCAGCGTTAAAAGTTATTTCGAAAAGTGTCATAAAATATGCAGGTCCGTATTGAAAAAAATGAGGTTGAGGGTGGCCCAGAGCGTACGAAACGTTGGATACGAAATCTGATTATGTCAAATTGAGGATAATCTGTTGTCAAATAAAAAACTTCCGTGACATTTTTTGATAATATTCGAAATAAAGTGGGAAAAAAAGAAAAATCAAAATGACAGAATTTACTTTTCTTATGATATCTCAATAACCGGCTCTCATAATCTCGATTTGTTTGAACTGCTTGACAATGCTTCTATGAATGCAACTTTTTCTCCATTTGACCGACCTTCTAACTATTATGGTTTAAAAGTTACCAATACAATCCCATTAAAAAAGTGGCCACTCTGTATATAAATATGTATGTATGTATATATATATATATATATATATATATATATAAATATGAACAGAAAGATTGTGACATATCAGACAAGTTATTAAATTAAAGAAAAAGTGATTCACAAATATGCGGAGGCACCTATGTCCTAATAGCTCAGTTGGTTAGAGTGTCTGACTAGAGATCCAGAGGTCGTGGGTTCGAATCCCGCTTGAGGATGTTTTTTTTTCATTAATTTAATAACTTGTCTGATATGCCACAATCTTTCTGTTCATGTATTTTTGACATACGCAATTTTCCACTTCGAATTATTTATATATATATATATATATATATATATATATATATATATTTTTTAATTGAGTAAGTCGTTTAGTTTATACAAGTTATTCAAGGTACTGGTATCTGAATATGTATTTTTTTCATTTTATTTTGTATTATTTGCAATGGTTCGAATCCTGTTTGATATCTGAACCATTGGCAATAGCTGACATTCTTTAAGTTTAATGTGTCGAATACATAATATTTATTTATTTTTGCCACTCAGTAGCTATGCAACATATGGGATTTTTTTATCGAAAGAACTTTTCAGGGTGATCAGTTCTGCATGCCTGATAGCAAGCACACCATGTTTTCGAAAATTTCCAAAAATAATTATCATAACACATTCATATTACATCTTACAAGATTAGAATTGAATCAAATAATAGTTTCATAATATCAAGAGCTGAATTTGATGGTATTTTAGACAGGATGTCTGTTTGTTACACAAACTTTTAAATGCTGAGCTTTACTGTCCCGTCTTGGTCTTATTGATCTCCTTGTACCTCTCAGAAATACTTATTTATTCAAACCAAGTAATCACAGATGTAATTATGGCATGCACTCGCCACTATCACATATGTTAACTAACGGCAACAAAGTAGATCTTGGTATTTTCTCTTTCACTGTCATCTTTAAAAAGTAAACTGAAATACTGTAACGCACTATGATAAATAATGTGATAATATTTATGATATTCCATCTAATTATTTACCTTCCAAAAACCTTGATATAAAATATATATATATATATATATATATATATATATATATATATATATATATATATATATATATATATATATATATATATATATATATATATCTTATATAAATTATATTATAATTATAGTAATAAGTATGTTAGTTTAAGGTATGATGAATAATACTTTAATTGTAATTGTAAAAAGGGGTTACCCGTTTCTAATAAATAAATAAAAATATGTAATGGAACGACTTGTTCAACTTAAATAAAATATATTCATTAAAAAAATCAAAATATTGATATAAATTGGATGTTCTAATTATTTTGTATAGTTCTTTCCTTATTTTTTTTATGATTGAGAGTATCAAAAAAAGTATTTGGCAGAATCAATGAAACAACATATTAACAACCATTTATTTATTGGAAAAAACTGAGAATGCATAATTTTAAACAAAATTGAAATAGTATTCTTATAAAAAATACAATATGAAACAAAAACAGTATTTCTAGATTCATTTAGGAATTATCTTAATCTATTTTATTTTCTCTTCTAATGAACTAAGCAAAGGGTAAGTTATTGTAATCTGAAAGATCTGTGGTGGGATCCTACATATCCAATAAATCTACTACGAGCTAGTATGTTTTCATTTAATTAACTCGACGTTCCTATAAAAATGGTGTAAATACACTACTCCTGCATAAATATGCAGGAGTTGTAAGTTCCCGGAAGTTAAATTACAATTTTACAGATTTTCTCCTTTTCTGCTATATTTGTCAGCCAATTTCTGCAAAGAAAGCTTATCACTCACTTCGGTGAGCACATTCTAAAAACGAAAATGTTTCTGAACCGTCTGGGATTCCAACCAGAGTAGGATTCCTTAACGAGCCCAATATCCATTGATTCTAGTCCAATGGATTAACATCCCCTCCGAAAGACGACTTGGCATTTACAATATATTCACCACATTGTTCGCACTTTTGATGCAAGTGTACTCGTACCAATCACGAGCGATGTTGCTTCAAATATCGAATGACAGTCAACCTGAAGAGTTACTCATGCCCCAAAACATGTGAGATTCCAGTCATAAGAAAATTTGCCCAACTTTTGTCTTTCGACATATTCTCATTGAAAACGAATCTAAACTTCTTGTGACTAATAACTTAAGATAATGCATAAAACACCAAAAATATTATTGAAAAAAAATTGAAAAAAGTATATATTTTAAATTAAGGTATTACCAGACAATCAAAATCAGTGTTTTTTACTGTCAGGCATGCACGGTCGCAGCCCAAGATGTTGGGGGGGTCAACTTGGCTCAAGTACAGTTCCAATGACAACTTTAACAATGAAACAAGTTATGCATATGGAAATATTTTTTTATAAAATAGGGAGTTAACAGAAACCTCAAACACAAACTAAAAAGAAGTATATTCCTTTCCGAAAGTTGGGATATATATTTAGAAAGGCACCTTTCCGACACTTTCTCCTAGCCAATTTTTTAGAGCTTGAAGTAAAAAATGAGTTTTTAGAAATAGCCGTACGTATGGCGAGGTTAGCCAAAATTCTAAATGAAATGCTGGATATTTGGATAGAGGTCATATAGCCAGAAACAAACATTTGAACACTGTAAGAAACACTCCTGAAAATTTCCTTAAATATCCTTTCTGTCAAGCCTCTAGGGAGCCAAGTATCAAGGCACCCCTGCTCGTACATCAGATCGTAATGATCCTCATTTACTTCACTCGTCCAACACTCATCCTCTGCAAACATACTTCTGTCTGTGAGAGGACTGTGACAAGAGGTCATTGTAAAAAAACTTCGGTTGTAGGAGGCACACAACTGGGCACTTTCGAACTATTTATTTTCTGCGAGCTCCTGCCTCCACTTCAAAACCCATAGCTGATTCTCTCTAACGGCAGTGGAAGAAGAAACCCCCAGATTATGGGTATAAAATTCTGACGTGTTCTTCACATTGAAAAGGTTTTATTCAGTGTATTCTAATTTTGTTATAAAAATGCTTGAGCCAAAAAGGTTCAAGGTATCTGCAGAAAGGCGAGCGGTCTTTCAGATCGGGCATTATGCTGTCTAGAAAATAATCCCCTCTGGTTCTCTGCTGAATGGTGCCATGAGTCTGCCAATATAGTTTTAATTTGAAGGTGGTATACAATATCGTTAAAAAAAGAAGCATTCATAATCATTATTGTTGGTATCAGTATATGAGATTACATGCTGATTGTTATTGCCTTTTTAGAAATTATTGTGTTTTTGTCAAATAATCTTCCAGTACCAAAAAAGCAATTCTACATGTAATAAAAGTGTACTGAGATAAAAAGTTACTGAAATCAATGAAATGTTTTTTCAAGTCTGCTTCACTTTTGAAAAACTTGAATATTTCCATCAATACCATTTAAGTAAATATTAAAATTTATGTTGTATTGGGTTATAGTGTTTTTGATTCCATTGCTCAAATGTTAGCAATTGGTATTTATTTCATTTTCGTAAATCATCAGATTTTTCGAATCTGTGGGAAGATTTTGGGGGTGTTCAAGACCACTGCTTTAGATGAGTACAACCACCAAGATGCCCTGGATAACTTGCTAAGCACTATTTCCTATTTCATTGTGAATAACCGACTAGAAACACAATCAGTTTTCTTTGTTGTAATAATTGTATGAATCCACAAAAATAGGTTGAACTCCGATTCTTTGAAGACGTTCAGCTAGATCTAGAGAATAACCTGATATTAACAGGTTAATTCTGAAAAATACATGTACTTCGATATCAATCTATACAGATGTATGCTTTGGTTTGAATTTAGGATTTGTTGTTTAATAACCTAACCTCAATCTAACAAAGGGGCGGTACGTATGGCGGAACATTGAAACTCCTTAATTTGAAGACGATTTTTGCCGTAGACGAAAATTTCATTTGAATTTATTGAAACGTCTTCTGCACATAAGTTTAGTTTTGAATATGTACCCTAAAAAATTTGGAATACCTACTTCCATGTCGTTGGTTCCGCAAAAAAAAGAACAAATGCTATCGCTGTTAAATGAAAAGGTCTATTTGACAGATTTTCGAATCTGTTAGAAATCTTGATGTTTGTAGACTTTTTTGCGGCTAAACTACCAGATACAACAGTTCTAGCACTTCTTCTAAATGCTTGAGGCATACCTTTTTGAACTGGCAGCGCAGGAAAATCATCCTTTTCCTATCTTTTGGCAGAAGCATGTTCAGTCGGGCCGTTGTTATCTTCGGTTTTTGATGTGATAAGTGAACTTACTGCTGGGATTTTCAAGAGATCTTCTCCTAAAGAGGCGAGCAAAGTGCTCAGCACTTCCAGTAGATCGGTTCTCGATAGAGAACCGATCCCAGCCAGCACTGCTTCTTTGCCCGCCAGGCTGCAGCTTCCGGAGATCTTGTTTGATTCTATTGGGATCTCGTTTGTAGATGGAATCTTCAATGGGATGGATATAGTGGGTTCTTTCGCCACTCTTCAGGGTACAAGACCGCTTCTGAATGCCGAAAATACTTAAATTCGCAATAAATATTATGGAGCGATATGACACTCGACTAATCCGGTTCTAGACAGGACCGGATCTTACAGTTATGTGTGCATCAACGCATAGGTTGTTTACGTAGCATCAGGCATATCTAGGGTTTACTTATTGATCTGAGGAACTGCCCATCAACTTGTATAGATATAGTTCTCTCTTTTTGTCTCTCTGGTCAAGTACCTATTTTTCATCCTTTGTGGCGACAGAAACGTTTGGCCAAAGGAGTTTCACTTAGAAAAACCAATAAAAGGTTAACTCAATATATATGAGAAATGAAAACCCTGTATTGTAGAAAAAAACCTACTGAAAAACATTGTAACTCAATTATTGAATTTTGAAATAGATCACGGGTAAATGAAATCGGGAAAATAACACACCCGTTAAATTTAGGCCTAATCAGTAAACTAGGGCAAAAACAAGCAATGCAGGGCCGAAAGTAGGTCTAAGAAGTTAAGTTCAATGTTTTAATCTAGGTTAATTCGTAATGCATTCGGGTATAAATA
The DNA here is from genome assembly GCA_018342105.1 of Gonioctena quinquepunctata. Taxonomy (NCBI): domain Eukaryota; kingdom Metazoa; phylum Arthropoda; class Insecta; order Coleoptera; family Chrysomelidae; genus Gonioctena; species Gonioctena quinquepunctata. The sequence continues at coordinate 6,076 of JAFIRS010007796.1, read as the reverse complement.
AGATGAATACATTACTCAATTCATTAAGCGCTATTGCAGTTGTCAATGCACCGTTATAAAATTGCGGACTGGTCTGTACAGTACACACCAAGCATTGTTGACAAATAAACTCTGCTCTTCTCCAGAGTGCTAATAATTCACTTTATTCATTTCAAGATGAAGTGGAGCTTGGCCATACGAGTTTTGTTAGTGGTTATCATGCTTTTGCAAAGTTTTCATACACTACCTGTGGGAAGACCTGAAACGGTAAGTGGATAAGTTCAAAAACTGCATAGATATGAACTATAGAACTTGTTGATAAGTTCACAATTCCAGATAGAAATACGAAAATCTAAAATTACAATTTCTTCCTCCATCAATCAATCAATATGTACTTTATTGTCTGAAGATTGACAAAGCATAGTTTACAATTTACAATAATGAACAATACAAAAAATAAGTATATGTAGGTATACATGTATAAAATCGATGCATAAACGAGAAACAATCACATTTGATAATATTATTAATTTCTATAATTACAACGCCAATGTAAAACAGAATGCTGCTTGGAAAAGAAATATTAATTGCGTTATCATTAGTGTTCTCCATATAAGTAGGATTTTTAATGTGATGGCATTTGACTTGGTAAATAGTTTCTACATCATAAATAATTAAAAGTGACTACAAAAGTAATCCCGTGTGTGTTTGAACCGTCAAATTTGACATTTATTTAAAAGAACGGATTTTCTCTGGAATATTGGAAAAATGCAAAAAAAAATAATTTACACCCTTAAGCCAAATTTTACCCTTCAGCATTATTAAAAAAAAATATTTTACTTAATGAAACAGGTATATTAAGAAATCATTCTCCTCTAGAACAAGGAGTTTGGACGAAGAAACAATTTTCAATTTGAAATATCAAATTTGCACCAAAAAAACGAATACAAGAAATTTAAACCATTTTCAACAAACGTTCTAGTACAAATAATGAATTGGACCAAATTTAGCATTAAAATATTATTATAATATGAGGGAGGCGCCTATAAGGTGTATACGAGATACTAGTAGGTACTCTTCATGAGGCTGGAACCATAAACTGTGATTTCAAATCTGAATATCTAAACAACTTTTCTGAATAAACTTTTTTGGAAATTTATAATTTTGTCAAATTAATTGCAAGTTTTCCGCAATATACCAATTTTTATCAGAAATACAATTTTCTGACAAATAGATAATAAAAAGAAATTTCCCAGATGGTACAAACTCAAAAGTTATTACAAAATGTTCGAGTTTCTCCAAAGGGCAATCAACCCAGTGAGTCACTCTTTTAATGATAATAATGATATATCATATCAGGAACGCACTGGCTTTAGAAATGGAAAGAACTGAAAGTATGCCTGATTGAATAATTGGAGACAATAATTCCAATTGTGGTTGATATTCATATCATTTTATGGAGATAAATGACGTGTTGCGTTATTAGGAAAGTTTTGTCAACAAGTTTAAATCTCAACATCTCATTTCTGTATAATGTTCTATTCAAAGCAGCCATATTACGATGCAGAGGGTGCGGTCGGCCCTCCGGGAAATATGCCAGGCAAAATAGACCTTCAATTCACATTAATTACAAACATTTCTTTAGCACTGCCGTATGTTGAGGCATCCAGTAAAGACTAAATATACAAATTTGCACACACATCCGGTGACCGGAACTTACCCAAATCGCATAAAACGTTAATTAGCAATATCTCCTTGGACAAAATTGCAAACATTGTGCAAATTGCAGGTATTTTCCCTAACTTCTTTCCTACATCCCTTGTAAAATTTGCACACGCAATTTTCAATCGGAAATACGAATAATTTTATCACGTTGTAATAAGCGCTAATTCTGGTTAAAAAATTGCAAACATTGTGCAAATTTGTGGTAAAATCATGGTTTCGTCACCCCTAAAATGCTTTCAATTTGCAAACTTATCATGTGTACGGAACATCAAAAAATTATGGATTACGCTAAAAACAGTCTCAAGGGCAAAGTTTTAGGGGTCACGAAATTGCAAACAATGTTTTCGTGCTTTGCAAATTTTGGTCGCATAATTGAGTTTGCACCTTTTTCAGTATCCCGGAAAATGGCGAAAATGAACATTATTGTTAGAAGCAATTTTGGCAAATGTCACAAAATTCCAAACTTTGTTGTGCATTTTTTCCTCAAAGTTCTGCTATGGCAAACAAGTCTACGTATAAATTTGCAGCCCTATAAAATATCGGGAAAGCCGGGCAATAGAATATTCCTCTAGGAAAAACTATGCATACATAATATTTCATCACTATATTTCAACTTCAAGCACATATGAAGCAAATTTGTTAGTTTGTGATCTCGCCTATTATCTGCATTATGGAATAAATCTCGTAAAATGTAAAAGAATTCGAAGTACATTATTCTCTAATGTAAACTCTATGGTTTTATTGAAAAAAAGGTCAAGATTTGCAAAAAAATGTTATAAATACCTGATTTAAGTGTTTCAGACTATAAGTAAGTGCTGATTACTCAATTTGAGTAACTTCAATCATCAATTCAGTGTTCTAGACTTGACTTCATGGGTATAAACTTAACAAGAGTGTACAAAACATGCCAAAAGAGTGTCACTCAAAAAAAATATCCAAATTTTACATTACCATATGGTAAATCATATAGTAATTCAGACGTTCTGATCAAATGTGAAGTGAAATTATAACTCAGATGGCTATGTTGCATGATTTTACCAAATGGTAATATCAAATAATTGCACTGAATGATTTCATTACGTAATATCTACTGAATGATTATATGTACGTACAATACTAAATAGTAGTAGACAATTATGTCTTATTAAGTGGTATTTCAGTTAGAAAACCATCAGGTAAAACTATGTGTTGGACCTATAAAATGTTATCATCTGATATAACTATTCGGTGGAATCGTCTAATTTCACTATCGGGTATCATGAAAATGACGATATAACTTGACAATTCGCTTGAAATGACGAAAAAATTACCGGCTTCGGTAATTTGGTCCTTGAATAATTATCCTCTGATAATTAAATCCGATTCCACCAGGTTGGGTTCAATTATTGAGCGAAAATTGCAAAAAGATTAACATTTCGCGAAAATCGCCTTAATTGATAATACTCCATTGCCCTGCTTTGCCGACGTTTTATGGGTTGGCAAATTCATATATCAACTTGTTCGCCTCTCCAGAACTTCTAGAAAAAAATACACAAAGTTTAGAATTTAATCCGCGGAAATCGACTCAATTGACAATATTCCATTGCAAATTTATAGGTAGACCTGTTTGCCATTCCAGAACTTGGAGAAGAAATTGGCACAAAGTTTGGAATTTTGTGTCATCCGCAAAAATCGTCTTTATTGATAATTTCTTTGCCCTGTTTTCCCGGCGTTTTATAGGGTTGCAAATTTATAGGTAGACTTGTTTGCCATTCCAGAACTTTAAGAAAAAATTGCACAAAGTTTGGAATTTTGTGTCATCCTAGAAAATCGACTTAATTGATAATATTATATTGCTCGGTTTTCCCGACATTTTATAGGGTTGCAAATTTGTACGTAGACTTGTTTGCCATAGCAAAACTTTAAGGAAAAAATGCACAAAGTTTGGAATTGTGTGGCATTTGCGAAAATTGCTTCTAACAATAATGTTCATTTCCGCCATCTTCCGCGATACTGAAAAAGGTGCAAAGTAAATTGGCGACTTAAAATTATGCCACCAAAGTTTGCAAAGCACGAAAACATTGTTTGCAATTTCGTGACCCCTGAAACTTTGCCCCCGACACTGTTTTTAGCATTATCCATAATTTTTGGATGTTCCGTACACATGAAAAGTTTGCAAATTCAAAGCATTTTAGGGGTGACGGAATCATGATTTTACCACAAATTTGCACAATGTTTGCAATTTCGTAACCAGAATTAGCGCTAATTAACGAATCAACGATTATTCGTATTTGGTTGAAAATTGCGTGTGCAAATTTTACAAGGGATGTAGAAAAGAAGTTAGGGAATATACCTCAATTTGCACAATGTTTGCAATTTTGTCCAAGGAGATATTGCTAATTAACGTTTTATGCGAATTTGAGTAATTTCCGGTTACTGGAAGAGTGTGCAAATTTTTATATTTAGTTTTTTCTGGATGCCTCAACATCCGGCAGTGCTAAAGAAATGTTTGTAATTATTGTGAATTGGCAGTCTATTTTGACTGGCGTAAAACTTTACTCTTATTATTTTCAACATTTCAGTCCTTATTGATTCGTAAGCGTGTTTTTTAGTTTTTTAAACTATAATTTTATTATATTTGATATTATGACTATTTAAGAGGGAGTTACTATCCGTGTTTATCTACACATACTTCACAGTCAGTGTATATTAGCTTTCAAACGATTTCTGTCTCATAAGATCTATGTTGTTAGTTTTTTACTTTGAAAATGTCCATGATTTGTGACGAAAATATATGGTATATAGTTGATCTATTCCTACCAAGTTATATATTTTGTCATTTTTCGGACAAACCACGGAACTACAGAATTTAGATTAGTCTGTATGTCTGTACTGTACTTTCGCCACATAACCAACCTGAATCTTTGGTTTCTTTTGGCTTTTATGTTTACGTTGATTATGGAGGATCTGTTAAGTATTTATGAAATTTTGCGACTCTGAACTATACGAAGTACTGCAAACAAAATAAATGAAAAACTTGAGTTCGTAATATATTTTACTTTTGCAAAGTGATTATTACAATATCATTAGGGATATGCAGATCTGTGATTCCAATAAACATTTCTTCAGAGTAACCTGCTCTCAGTGCGACAAACTATTGTTCGTGGTGGGGCCAAAATTGAAGAGGTCATATTCAGGCACAGCCGATAAAATGCATAAACTAATTACCTACTCTCCTTCCGAATCAATGTTCGACTGATTGGAATACTTTGAAATGAAAAAATAACAAACGTCAACAAATATAAAAAAATGACAAGTTATGAGATTCATTACAAAAAAATACGGACGAGCCTTGAGGCCAAATTTTTATTGATATACATTCTGTCAGCTAGTCAGAACATTTATGATAGCTGATTCATTCAAAGATTTATTATTATTTGTTGATATGATGGAGAACTTATCTTCATCTTTCTGTAAGAAAAGATATGGTCATTAAACATAAAATTTTCTAAAACTGTGAGCCCTGGAAATCATTAATTTATTAAAGGTTTATTGTATATATAATGAAAAGTCTGATGAAGCTGAAAAATCTTGTATTTATCGATCAATTTATAAATGCTTCTTAGTCACGTTAAAAAAAAGATTTCAATTTTATTTATCGATTACACTAATCTCCATTATATTCCTTGGGACGTGCCAAAGTTCACTAAAACTTCCAAATGATAGAACTACAAAAATCTCGAAATGTTCCCTTAACTGAAAGGCTCGGCCCTTTTGTGTACTAAGGAACCTATTCCAAGAAGCGTTAATAAAGCTAGATCCTTAATTCTTCATTACCACAAAGTTCCAGAATATTGTACCTGTTGATACGTTAATGTACCACTGACCTTTTTAATTATTCAATTAGGAAAAATAAAGTTCATGAAATTTCCATATACTTTTTGATCACCGAGGGGTTGCGAAATTATCTTCAACTCTATAAAATTCTTATTCGACTTGCTTTGCTTCGGAAATGTGATAAAAGATTCGTCACACGATGAACAAGATATTTTCACTTACCGGATATTACTGACTCTGACCATCTCATGACTGGAAGAAATGTGGATGCTGGTCGCACTTGACTGATTTTATACTTTTAGTAACTCAATTACCTACTGAAGAACTCTTTTGAGATCTGTAACTTTTATACTCCTAATTCTTTTTAGTATTATCTCGATCAGTTATAAAAAAAAAAGTGTTTGAGCTTTTTAAGAACATATTGACTTCATTAGCTGAGTTCAATGAATTATTATGTGGCTCTAGGTCCCTAAATCAACTGATAAAATCACAGAAAGGAAGAATATTAATAAGGTTATACTTATAGTATTTAAATGGCAATGAGACTAATCAAAAC
>JAFIRS010007795.1:0-21901 GCA_018342105.1 Gonioctena quinquepunctata | reverse complement strand
GGTGAAACTGTTTAGAAAATCTGAACAAAATTAAAAGAATGCAATTGGAACAGGCGGGATCTCTATAATGATGATTCAATTGGTACATCCCATTTAGTTATTCACTTCACTTTTTTTTTTTTAACACTGCAATGGACAGGGGACTTCCCACGTAATGGAAACATGCATTGATTATTCCTTTGGCTAAATGTAACCTTTCCCATCGAGTTGTCCGATCTGAGGCCAATTAGTATCTTGCCCACTTTTCCAAAGCATGAAAGATCAAATAGCGGATGGCATATACACACAAGAGAAAATCATTTCTGTACAGTCTGGTTTTCGGACAGAGCATGGCACTATTTACGCTCTTATATCAATTACAGATGATGTTGGATGTTTTATTGGACTACAGCAAGGCATTTGATACCCGGGACCATCCCATGCTTTGTCTGAAACTCAGCTACTTTGGTTTCTGAAATGGTGGTGTGAATTTCCTACGCACTTATCACTTGTCTTAAGCAGAATTATTACCGATAATTTTTTTTCAAGGTCACATGAGTGAAACCCAGAAAAAATATCGGGAATTAATTCTGCGCGGGAAGATTCAGTAAGAAAATTTCATAAATTGGAGTTGTTTTTTTAACCGACGAAACCAAAAAAGGAGGAGGTTCTCTATTCGACCGTATATTTTTTTTTCCATCATTTTTTTTTTTATTTATGATCACGCATAACCTTTTACTGAGGCGTCCGATTCCGATAATTCTTTTTTCAGGGATAGGTGTACTTCGAATTTGGTCCCATTTGAATTCATAAGTTGAAATCCACCCCTAAGGGTAGCGGAATGAAGGATATTGATCACTCACCCTCTGAATTCTGGTCCGTTAACCGATTCTATCAGGCATTACTTTGTCCTGGGTTCTTCGATTTGGATGATTCTTCTTTTAATAGATAGGGTATACCTTATATTTGAATTCGGAAGGAATTAGACACCCTTGTGGGTGGAAAAATAGGGATAATTGATTTTCACTAGTGAACATTGGCACACACATACGTAGTTGACAATGACAGATCGCTACTGACATTATTCTTGTTCCACATCCGTCAAAATCAGTATATTTTATGGAGGATGGAATGATATACAAAGCAATGGAATAAACTAAACCAGAACAAGGAAATAATTTATATTACAAACAAATGGTAAAAGTAGATAATCATATTATTCAACTGGTAATAGTTGAAGCAAGGTGGGTAAGTAAGATTTTGGAAGTAATCAAAACAAGTAGGTAGTAATTGGTAGATTTTAGCCACAAAATTTAAAATAAAATTTTTAAAAATTAAAGGAATAGAATGAAAATAAAAATAAAATTTTAACAAATTTAAACCGACGAAAAATTGAAAAGAAAAAATTAAATAAACTTCTTGTCTAAATGATAATTGAGCTCCTAAACAATGAATCTGATTTTGAGTCGGCGCCAAACAAACTAGCAATTGAATTAGGTGAAGCGTAAAATGATGGCAGCGAGATGCACGGCTACGTTTTGATGACTTCTTTCATAGATAATGATCTTCGATAATTGTTTGTTTGGCGCCGACTCAAAATCAGTTTGCTTACATTAGTTTAGGAGCTCAATTATCATTAGACTAAGATTTATTTTATTTTGCTTTTCAGTGATTTTTTTCGTCGGTTCTTTGTTAAAGTTTCTATTTTTTTTTTCAGTTGTATTTCGTCGGTTTAATTCTTTGTGAAAAGTGTTTATAATAGATGAGAAGATGAACCCTACGACCTATTCTGGCGTAGATGTCAAATTTTTTATGGGTAAAATTTGACACTTAGGTATACTACTACGAATTGATTTTAATTCAAATGTCAAGTCATTTCGAAGTGACAGGTGAGACAGACCAGCAAGTAACAATCAGTTTTTTTGTCGTACCCGTGATATTTATTGTTATAATAATATTCTATAAACAATGATTCGTTTTGGTAATGAATCAGCAAGTTCGATTGCTAAAGAAATTGAGCAGTTAGTACCTAATAATCAAGAAGATCAAAAGTTAGTGTGTGGAAACAATTTATGCAATTCTGTGTTGAAAAATCTTATGAGGGGCGAGCATTCAACATCCATAGCAAATTCAGCATCAATATTAAAAGATTGGGCTTTCAACATGAAAAACGAAATTCTGAGATTACAAAGAAAACGTTATCAAACTAATGTGGAATTCCACAGCGAAACAGCTTCAAGAATATTATTTTACCACATATAAAATTAAGTTTGATCCATTTAAAGATATAGAGTTTCTGGAAGCTAGAGCGGCAAGAAATGCAAACGTCGTAAATTGCAGATGGATGTTTCCAAACGAAAGAAAAGTTCTTCAGCATTATCGACTGCTGATTATAGTAGAATGGTGTATTTATAGGATGAAAATACACCTGACGGTCTTCAAAAAAGTTTTTTTTTATTGTTGCTCATGAACGCATGGAGAGGCGGTGAAGGAGTAAACTGCTGCATTCAATACTTTATTGAAGAAATGGATAGAGGATACTCTACTGGCCGGATTGAATATAACCCTTTTTTTTCAAAACCACTCAAGAGGGTCTAAAAAATTTGCAGTAGCAAGTTCCTTATAAAAATGTTGCTAATCCTGAAATGTGCCCGTAAGATTATTTAAGAAATTGATGGAAAAACGTAGATGTGTTTAATAACAACAGACTGTCTCTATTTAACACCAAATTTAAAATGGAAGGTGTCCAACAAATGGTACAAAAATTATCCAGTAGACAAAAACACAATTCTACATGGTTCAAACAGTCAGCAGCAAAGATTGAGATCGATACTAAAAGAATAAAAGTGACAAATCATTCAGCCAGAGCCACAGCAGTCACTAGCTTAGCACAGTTTGGGGTTGAAGAACAATAACTAATTAAAATAACAGTAGTCAATCTATTAAGCCTTACCAACAAATGAATAGTTCTCACCACAAAAACATTATTTGAGTCTATGGAGGCAAATTCAGGCAAGTGAAACTACAACGTCTGCCTTTAGAGCAATCGAATGATGCCAGTAATCCTGACACTTCTTCCAGAGTTGTCTAAACAACTGCGTTTAATATTAATACAAAAAATTAGTTTTAATTTTAAAAATTTACTTTATAAGTAGTGTATACTAAATAGGCAAAAAAGTTAATCATTATGAATGTTTTAGCTTTTCTTTCCTGCTTTATTTCTGAAATATACATTGTTGGACATAATATATAATTTCTTCTGCTAAAATGCTCCAAAAAACTTATTTCCGGCGGCTTTAGTTAATTGTAACTAATTAGAGTTCTAGAAATGAAGTTCATTTTAGCCGTTAGTAACTCGTTTTATTACTAAAATGTGAGAAACAATAGAAGTTGATTTCACTTTGTCAGTAACTAAGGTTTATTACTAAAATTTCAGGAACATTAAAATATTAATTCGTTTTCAACCATAATATCTGATATTACATGTCTACATAGTTTCAAATGAAACTTAAAAAACATATTTCCGATGAGTTTAGTTAAATATGACGCACTATATTTTACAATAGAAGTTGATTTTACTTTGTTAGTAACTAAGGTTTATTACTAAAATTTCAGGAACATTAAAAACTTTTAATTCGTTTTCAACCATAACATCTGAAATTATGTCCACATAGCTTCAACTAAAGCTTACAAATTTTATTTCCGATGATTTTAGAAAAATATAACATATTGAGAGAATTTATTTGACGTTTAGTAACATTTTTTTTGTTACTAAAATGTGACGGACATTGAAAATATTATTAATTGTCCAAATGAGGAGAAATTCATAATACGTTTTTTATTTAGATATTATTCATATAATATAAACGAGTAAATAGCTCTGAGTAACATTTGTTAACGTTTGACATTTGGCAGTTATTGTCTCGGTGATTTGGCATTCATTATTATTAATTATTGTCAAATCAATGTAAAATTTTAATAAATAATAATCAACTTCAAAACAAATATCTACAATGAACTGTAAAGTTATAAATTATGTACTATGTGCCAGAAGATAAGTGACGTGCTCAAAACCACAGAAACTTGAAATTACCACCATTTTTATTGACCAGTTTATGGACGAAAATATTCTTGAAGTAAAGAAATTATTTTACAAAGTTGATATGGAATTAAAACCAATTTTAGAAAGTCACAAGATGCCCAAAGCCCAACGGAATAAACTAGTGTCCAAATATTACATATATTTGTTGAAACACAGACAATTTTTAATGATAGAATCACCAAGTTTTTCGCCCATTAAAAAAGATACAGTGCAAGAATTTCATAATATTTTAAATCTTTTCAAAATTTTTGATGTGTCTTTTTTTAGCCCGTGTTCGATATGTGAAGCAAATTGGTTAGTATCAATAAAAGTTAGCAACAAAATGTATTTTGATTTTATTCTGAGGACTTTGTCAATAGATATAAGGCGCTTCATTTTTTTGACAGAAAAATTATACTCTTAATAATTCCATTAAGTTAATAGGAACTAACAAAATTATCGCGATAATCTCCCGTTGCTATAAGCAACATAAACAAAAAGGAGCCTTCTAATTGGTTGAGAATAAATTTATGAAATTTTCTATCCAATCGTACCCAACCGGTAGTTTTGGATGGTCATAAGTCAAATTATCTCCTAGTTGATTACGGTGTCCCTCAGGGATCCATTTTGGGACCCCTACTTTTTTCTCCATATATATCTGACTTTCACGAGACCATAGAACATGCTAGAATAAATCACTGAGCTGATGATACCCAGCTCTATATTTCTTTCAATTGTCTCCACCTTAATGTAGCACTAGGGAATATTAAAAGAGTTTTCGACTGCTCATGATTTAAAACTGAATTCATAAAAAGTCTCAGGTTATGTTATCCGGTTCAAAAAAAGTTGAGGATGTTTACGGGAACATACAAATAAAAATAGGGAAAAATGTACTGCCTTTAGTGAATGAAAGCAAAAACTTAGGTTTGTGGTTTGATTCCAAACATGTGAACCATCTTTGTCAATCCTCCTCCAACGTTCTAAGGACACATGACGTCTAAACAACTGAAGCTCACATTATGCGAAACTTTAATTACGTCCATGTTGTCTTACTGCGATCTCATTTATGGCCCTGCTTTCCTGAAGATTGACCAGATTCGACTTCAGAGAATACAAAACTCTTGGATTCGCTTTTCGTTCGGCATCCGAAAATTCGATCACATGAGTGCGGAATTCAAAGACTCTGGTTGGCTTAGGTTGAACGATCTTCGAAATCTTCATCTACTATCTTTAACTCATAAAGTTCTGAAAACGAATATACCGAAATATATCTCAAAAAAACTTGAGACGATCCTAGAACACGAGACAGACACGTTCTAGTTATTCCTCCTCATTCCACCGCAATTTTCACAAGAAGCTTTTCATACAATGCTGGCAAATTCTATAACTCGATAAGAGTTAAAAAAGAATGTAGTATTATCGAACATGATAGTATAGATGATGTCAACACCAGAATGAATGGTAATTGACCGTCATGAATCAAAGAAGGAGAAATAATATAATTGATATAGATGAGAATGAAGCAATATGCATATCTATTTTTTTTTGTGCTTCATCAAAGAAATCGTGTTTCACCTAAGTATGATTATTTCTGCACCATTCAGTTCTCAGCATGTTTCCATCATACTCATATTGGTTTGGGTGGATCAAACAAAGAAAATATTTTGTTCTCTATGATCTCGACTTCAGTGAACTGGATTATCCATATCAATTATATGGAAAATTTCATTAATTTATTTTCAACCAATTAGAAGGCTCCTTTTTGTTTTCGTTGCTTATAGCAACGGGAGATTATCGCGGTAATTTTGTTAGTTCCTATTCACTTAATGGAATTAATGAGTGATAATTTTTCTGTCAAAAATGATGCGCCTTATATCTATTGACAAAAGTCACTCAGAATAAAATCAAAATACATTTTGTTGCTAACTTATAATTTTTATTGATACTAACCAATTTGCTTTACATATCGAACACCAGGGCTAAAAGAGACACATCAAAAATTTTGAAAAGATTTGAAATATTATGAAATTCTTGCACTGCATCTTTTTTAATGGGCGAAAAACTTGGTGATTCTATCATTACAAATTGTCTGTGTTTCAACAAATATATATCATATTTTGACACTCGTTTATTCCGTTGGGCTTTGGACATCTTGTGGCTTTCTAAAATTGGTTTTAATTCCATATCAACTTTGTAAAGTAATTTCTTATCTTCAAGAATATTTTCGTCCATTAACTGGTCCAATAAAAATGGTAATAATTTCAAGTCTCTTTGGTTTTGGCTTACGTCACTTATCTTCTGGCACATAGTACATAATTTATAAGTTTAACAGTTCATTATAGATATTTGTTTTGAAGTTGTTTATTATTTATTAAAATTTCACATTGATTTGACGATAATTAATAATATTGAATGCCAAATCACCGAGACAATAACTACCAAATGTCAAACGTTAACAAATGTTACTCAGAGCCAACTATTTACTCGTTTATATTATATGAATAATATCTAGATAAAAACGTATTATCAATTTCTCCTCATTTAAAAAAAAAAAAAAATTTAGTAAATTGAAAACATAATTTCAGATGTTATGGTTGAAAACGAATTAATATTTCTAATGTTCCTGAAATTTTAGTAATAAACCTCAGTTACTGACTAGTAAAATCAACTTCTATTGTAAAAATACAGTGCGTCATATTAAACTAAACTCATCGGAAATATGTTTTTTAAAGTTTTATTTGAATTTAAAACTATAAAGACATTGGACTTCAGATAACAAATTTGTTATTTAATGTTTCTCACATTTTGGTAATAAAAACGAGTTACTAACGGCTGAAATGAACTTCATTTCTAGAACTCTAATCACTTACAATTAACTGAAGCCGCCGGAAATATGTTTTTGTAGCATTTTAGCAAAAAAATTACAATAAGAAAAAATTATATATTATGTCCAATAATGCATATTTCAGAAATAAAGCAGGAAAGAAAAGCTAAAACATTCATAATAGATTAACTTTTTATTGCCTATTTAGTATAACACTACTTATTGAAGTGATTTAACGTAAAACTTTGAAATTATAACTAATTTTTCGTATTAATATTAAACACGCAGTTGTAGACAACTCTGGAAGAAGTATCGGAAATACTGGCATTTTTCGATTGCTCTACAAAGGCAGTTTCACTTGTCTGAATTATGTCGCTGAAGTTAGCTTCGGATTTAAATCTCATGCATGGATTTATATAGTCGACCATGTGAATAATGCTCATGAATTGATAATGTGTGAAAACGGCGATCGGAAAAAATGATTTTTCAACCACATTCAGTAATCAAGAATACTGGGTCAACTTGAGGTATATATACCCATTTTGCATGGGGTATTTCTACCCCCCGGCTCGGTGATTATATTTTTTGAAAAGTAGATGGGATCGGATGAAAAATAACGTTTCGAGCAATAAATATACCTAATTACTTCATTCGCCACAAAATAGCAATTCATGAAAATTAACCCTCAGGGTGATGGTTCCCCTAACATCTCCATATTTAGCAAATCAGACAAGATCAGGTAAAATATGGGTGTCCTGATCAGGAGTATTACTACTGTCATTGCTAACGACATCTGCGACTCACTGGTCGGTAGGGTGTTTTTATCCCCATCTCGTCAGGTTCAATATTCTTAATATTTTGAAAAGTAGATGAGATCAGATGAAATACATTATCTCAGGCAACCAGTATCATCACCTTATGCAAACTCAGAATAGCGATTCATGGAAATTAGCAGTCAGGGTAGTGATTTCATCCCCAAATATCCTTTTGCAATACTCTCAATTATTGCAAAACTGGACGAGATCAAATGAAATACGAAGTGTCATGTGATCAGAAGTATTGATACTGTCACTGCAAGCATAGTGACACATGCGATTCAATCGTCGATAGGGTGGTTTTACCCCTACACTTAACATACAATGTTCTCAATATTTCGAAACGTAGATGAGATCAGATAAAATGCAATATATCAGGCAACGAATATCATCACTGTTCGCATAATCAGAATAGCGATTCATTCAAAATAACAGTCAGAGTGGTGGTTTCATCCCCAACTCTCTCATTACAATACTCTCCATAATCAGAAAACTAGACGAGATCAGATAAAAAAGAAGTGTCATGTGATCAAAAGTATTCATATTGTTAGTTCAAGCAAAGATGCACATGCGATGCAATCGTCGGAAGGGTGGTTTTACCCCCTACATTTCAGACACTAATATTCTCAATATTCCGAAAAGTAGATGAGATCAGATAAAATACAATATATCAGGCAATAAATGTCATCAATGTTTGCATAATCAGAATAGCGATTCATTCAAAATAACAGTCAGAGTGGTGGTTCCATCCACAACTCTCTCATTACAATACTCTCCATAATCAGAAAACTAGACGAGATCAGATAAAAAAAGTGTCATGTGATCAATAGTATTCATACTGATAGTTCAAGCAAAGATGCACATGCGATGCAATCGTCGGAAGGGTGGTTTCACCCCCTTCATTTCACACAAAATATTCTCAATATTCCAAAAAGTAGATGGATCAGATAAAATACAATATATCAGGCAACAAATATCATCACTGTTTGCATAATCAGAATAGCGATTCATTCAAAATAACAGTCACAGTGGTGGTTTCATCCCCAACTCTCTCATTACAATACTCTCCATTATCAGAAAACTAGACGAGATCAGATAAAAAAAGAAGTGTCATGTGATCAATAGTATTCATACTGTTAGTTCAAGCAAAGATGCACATGCGATGCAATCGTCGGAAGGGTGGTTTTACCCCCTACATTTCAGACACAATATTCTCAATATTCCGAAAAGTAGATGAGATCGGATAAACTACAAGTATATCAGGGCAACGAATATCATCAATGTTTGCCGTAATCAGAATAGCGATTCATTCAAAATAACAGTCAGAGTGGTGGTTTCATCCCCAACTCTCTATACAATACCTCCATAATCAGAAAACTAGACGAGATCAGATAAAAAAAGAATGTTAGTTGATCAATAGTATTCATACTGATAGTTCAAGCAAAGATGAAATGCGATGCAATCGTCGGAAGGGTGGTTTTACCCCTTTTCACAACAATATTCTCAATATTCCGAAAAGTAGATGAGATCAGATAAAATACAATATATCAGGCAACAAATATCATCAATGTTCGCATAATCAGAATAAAGCGATTCATTCAAAATAACAGTCAGAGTGGTGGTTTCATCCCCAACTCTCTCATTACAATACTCTCCATAATCAGAAAACTAGACGAGATCAGATAAAAAAAGAAGTGTCATGTGATCAATAGTATTCATACTGTTAGTTCAAGCAAAGATGCACATGCGATGCAATGTCGGAAGGGTGGTTTTACCCCCTACATTTCAGACACAATATTCTCAATATTCCGAAAAGTAGATGAGATCAGATAAAATACAATATATCAAGCAACAAATATCATCAATGTTTGCATAATCAGAATAGCGATTCATTCAAAATAACAGTCAGAGTGGTGGTTTCATCCCCAACTCTCCCATTACAATTCTCTCCATAATCAGAAAACTAGACGAGATCAGATAAAAAAGAAAGTGTCATGGGATCAATATTATTCATACTGTTAGTTCAAGCAAAGATGCACATGCGATGCAATCGTCGGAAGGGTGGTTCTACCCCCTACATTTCACACACAATATTCTCAATATTCCGAAAAGGAGATGAGGTCAGATAAAATACAATATATCAGGCAACAAATATTATCAATGTTTGCATAATCAAAATAGCGATTCATTCAAAATAACAGTCAGGGTGGTGTTTTCATCCCCAACTCTCTCATTACAATACTCTCCATTATCAGGAAACTAGACGAGATCAGATAAAAGAGGAAGTGTCATGTGATCAATAGTATTTTAACTGTTAGTGCAGGCAAAGATGCACATGCGTTGCAACCGTCGGGAGGGTGGTTTCCCCCCTCAAATAAGTAAATATGCTATGCCATTATGGGGCCACTCACGCTCTCCGGTTACTCCCGCCATATGGTCCAGCACTGCCACTGGTTTGGGGCCTGTCACTGAGGTCTGAGACAGCTGGGAACGTTATGGAGGTTGTTTTGTGGGCCCAACCATATATAGAAAAAAATATGGCTGCCGTAGGTTGAGTGAGAAAAAATATTGAGTCTGGGGCCTCTGTCTGGGGTGCTGGTCCTAGGTGTCACGTAGGTGTGGAGAGGTCTGATATATTATGGGGTTTTTGCCATCCATATATAGAACAGAAAAAGGCGGCCGTAGGGAGGAATTTCAAGATGTCCGTTATAGGGGGGCCTTCTGAGATGTTTATCGGTCTCTTGAGTGTTCTGAGGCTCTGGAGGCATTATATCCTAGCCCATAGAAAAAAATAGGGTTGTAGGTTAAGAATTCCAAGATTTCCGTTTAAGTAACGACTGGTTCTTCAGCGGTATCTGGGAGGTTGCCACGGAGGTATGTGACAACTGGAAGCCGTGGTCAACCATATATAGAAAAAATATGGCGACTATAGGTTAGGAATTTCAAGATGTCTGTTTGGGGCTGACTCTCTTGAGGTATTTATCGGTATCGAAAGTCTCCTACGGAGGTCTGAGGTATGTGTGGAAGCAGCAGGGGCCAATCATTCATAGAAAATAAAATATAGGGGTTGTAGGATTGGGTGAGAAAAAAATGTCTGTTATAGCAGAGGGACCTCCCTGTAGGATGTTCATCAGCTTCTAGAGGTTGCCCTTAGGTCTGAAACAGGATTTTAGGGCGTTTCCTGTAGCATTAGAATCAATTTCAGATACTTTGTTCTTGAAAAGTATATTATGTTCCCCCACTCATAACTTTTCAGGCTAATAGTCACTCAACATTTGTCGCAAGCCATATGAATGGTTATGGTTATATACTTTGTCGTATGATATGCTTGTGAGTCGAAATAGCTCAGTTGGCAGAGCGTTAGACTCATAATCTAGAGGGCCCTGGTTCGAGTCCAGGTTTCGGCACAAAATTCATAGTTGATAGAGAATTGCATTTAAATCTTCTATATGATTTCGAGGGTTGAGTCGGAAGTCCAATATATGACTATCCAATTTGGGGAGAGAATTTATTGATGTTTACACCCTGTTGACAATTTTCTGTAATGCCCACCCGCTTCTTTCCCGCAGAATTTTATAGTTCAATCAATATAGGTTTCCATCACTTCATCATCAAACCATAAATCCAATTCAGTGTTATGGAATATAGGAGAAATTGTTGCTGTTGAGTATACGTAAATATGTTAATAATTATTGAATCAACCCACCGAAACCATGCGTAGATTTAAATACAACTTCATCAACTATGAATTTTTTTTGTTTTCGGAGTGGTTCAGCGCACCATAGTCGGTTTTCAATGTTTGCAGAACTTATTCTTTGTTTTAATAGCTGACGCAAAATTTGGTTAGGTTGTTAATTTGAAAAAGTACATCTACAACTTTACTCTTTTCTATATTTCAACAATACTTTCCATTTATCCATAATGATTATTCTTCATTTATCATCCATAATGTGAACGTGACATATGTCGCAAGCGCTGAATTTGGTTTTCCTATAACCCCATCTGAGAGTAATTTCATTGAAATAACATAACGATCTCCACATCCTGTACATGATAGGAAACATACATTTTGGATATTTCTTGATTACACAGTTGTTTGAAGTGGAACGTCTTTCCTCAACGTCGGAACAATAATGAACCAATTGAAAGGCAAAGACTTAAATAATGTTTCACGAGTCCAAGACAATACAAGATGGAAAAATGATGCTTTATCAAAAAACACAAATCGGCAGGGTGTAAGGTTGAACGATAGTGACGCCACCAGTGAATAATACATAACTGAATTTAGATAAAATGGAAAATAAAAAATCCAACCTCTTTGACATTGGAAAATTTTTTTTGGAAATTGGCTGCGTCAAATGTCGAGATTGACTGTACTATGAAAATTTCGGAATGATGATGCCATTATTGCCCGTTCACAGAAACATAAAATCCAGACGCAATTAATTTATCAGAATCAGTGGCGAATAATTCCGAATTGATTGTTTTATTCAGGTGTTGGGTGGTCAGACATGGATTTCGAGAAAATTTGATTATCAGTTCTGGAATTTTCAATCGTTAGCTTTATTCCGAGAAGCAATAAAGATGGGGAATTCTCAGAATCAACGCTCGAACGGGGAATATTTTGTATAGTCAAGGTCAAATTATAATGCAATCATCTGCGCGAAAAAGTATATTCAAACATATCAAACGACAGGACGTATCTATGGAGGACTGGTGCAATCGGATGAACATTTTTTCCTTGTCAACGTTGAGCAGATTTTTTTTTCTTTCCATATATGGTTGAGTCTCAGACCCCATGAATGCGCGTCGACATCAGTGAATGCTCCAAAGACGCTGAACGCCCCTCAGGCGGGTCATCTTCCAATATTGAACATTAGTGAAATTATTAACCTCAAACCGATATTTTTCTATGGATGATTGGGCCCCAATGCGGCTTTCTCACACGCTAATCACATATCTCAGAGCTCCTAGTAGTCAACTGAGACCGTTATATATTCTAGGCGGGTCGCCCCCATAACGGATATATAATGAAATTCTAAACCTAAAACGTCATACTTTTTTTTCTCTATGACTGCGAGCTCAAATGGCCCCAGCCCTGCCTTCATAACGTACGCCAGCTGTTTCAGACCTTAGTGGCAAGCTCCAGAGGCTGATGAAATTCTCGGCGGGGGTCTTTCTGCCCCCCCAAAACAGAAATTTTTTTCACACCTAATCTACAACCCCTATATTTTATTTTCTATAAATGATTGAGCCCCCAATGCGGCTTCCCACATACCTCAGACCTCCGTAGGAGACTCTCGATACCGATAAATCCCAAGAGAGTCAGCCCCATAACAGACATCTTGAAATTCCTAACCTATAGTGCCTATTTTTTTCTATATATGGTTAACCTCCAATGCGGCTTCCAGTTGTCACATACCTCCAGATACTCGCTGAAGAACCCAGTCGTTACCCCATAACGGACATCTTGGAATTTTAACCTACAACCGCCCTATTTTTCTATACATGGCTGGGGCCCCATAATGCCTCCAGATATCTTCAACTTCAGTGACAACACTCAGAGACGATAAACATCTCAGGCAAGGCCCCTATAACGGACATCTTGAAATTCCTCACCTACGGCCGCCATTTTTTGTTCTATATATGGATGGCCCCAAACAACCCCATAATCTCCAAGACCTCTCACACCTCCGTGACACACCTAGAGATCACATAACAGCCCAGACGAGGCCCCAGACTCAATATAATTTTTTCTCACCAACCTACGGCAGCCATATTTTTTCTATATATGGTTGGGCCTCAAAACAACCTCCATAACGTTCCTCCAGCTGTCCCAGACCTCAGTGACGGGCCCCAAACCAGTGACCATGTGGCGGGAGTAACCGGAGAGGGGGAGCTATGCCACTCGGGCCACTTGGGGTGGGCCCCAATCATAGCACATTTACTTATTTTATCGATCTCATCTACTTTTCGGAAATATTCAGAATATTGTATGTGAAACGTGAGGGTGAAACCACCTTTCCGGTGTTGCATCGCATGTGCATCTTTGCCTGCACTAACAGTTAAAATACTATTGATACATGACACTTCCCTTTATCTGATCCGTCCTAGTTTTCTGATTATGGAAGTATTGAATGAGAGAGTTGGGATGAAACCACCACTCTGACTGTTATTTTGAATGAACGCTATTCTGATTATGCAAACATTGATGATATTTTGCCTGATATATTGTATTTTATCTGATCTCATCTACTTTTCGAATATTGAGAATATTGTGTGTGAAATGTAGGGTAAACGACCCTTCCGACGATTGCATCGCATGTGCATCTTTGCTTGAACTAACAGTATGAATACTATTGATCACATGACACTTCTTTTTTTATCTGATCTCGTCTAGTTTTCTGATAATGGAGAGTATTTTGATGAGAGAGTTGGGGATGAAACCACCACTGTGACTGTTATTTTGAATGAATCGCTATTCTGATTATGCAAACATTGATGATAATTGTTGCTTGATATATTGTATTTTATCTGATCTCATCTACTTTTCGGAATATTGAGAATATTGTGTGTGAAATGTAGGGGGTAAAACCACCCTTCCGACGATTGCATCGCATGTGCATCTTCGCTTGAACTAACAGTATGGATACTATTGATCACATGACACTTCTTTTTTTATCTGATCTCGTCTAGTTTTCTGATAATGGAGAGTATTGTAATGAGAAAGTTGGGGATGAAACCACCACTGTGACTGTTATTTCGAATGAATCGCTATTCTGATTATGCAAACAGTGATGATATTTTTTGCCTGATATATTGTATTTTATCTGATCTCATCTACTTTTCGAAATATTGAGAATATTTTGTGAAATGTAGGGGGTAAAACCACCCTTCCGACGATTGCATCGCATGTGCATCTTCGCTTGAACTAACAGTATGAATACATTGATCACATGACACTTCTTTTTTTAATCTGATCTCGTCTAGTTTTCTGATAATGGAGAGTATTGTAATGAGAGAGTTGGGGATGAAACCACCACTGTGACTGTTATTTTGAATGAATCGCTATTCTGATTATGCAAACAGTGATGATATTTGTTGCCTGATATATTGTATTTTATCTGATCTCCATCTACTTTCGGAATATTGAGAATATTGTGTGTGAAATATAGGGGGTAAAACCGCCCTCCAGACGGTTGCATCGCATGTGCATCTTCCCTTGAACTAACAGTATGAATACTATTGATCACATGACACTTCTTTGTTTATCTGATCTCGTCTAGTTTTCTGATAATGGAGAGTATTGTAATGAGAGAGTTGGGGATGAAACCACCACTGTGGCTGTTATTTCGAATGAATCGCTATTCTGATTATGCAAACAGTGATGATATTTTTTGCCTGATATATTGTATTTTATCTGATCTCATCTACTTTTCGGAATATTGAGAATATTGTGTGAAATGTAGGGGGTAAAACCACCCTTCCGACGATTGCATGGCATGTGCATCTTCGCTTGAACTAACAGTATGGATACTATTGATCACATGACACTTCTTTTTTCATCTGATCTCGTCTAGTTTTCTGATTATGGAGAGTATTGTAATGAGAGAGTTGGGGATGAAACCACTGACTGTTATTTTGAATGAATCGCTATTCTGATTATGCGAACAGTGATGATATTCTTTGCCTGATATATTGCATTTTATCTGATCTCATCTACGTTTCGAAATATTGAGAACATTGTATGTTAAGTGTAGGGTAAAACCACCCTATCGACGATTGAATCGCATGGTCACTATGCTTTGCAGTGACAGTATCAATACATCTGATCACATGACACTTCGTATTTCATTTGATCTCGTCCAGTTTTGCAATAATTGAGAGTATTGCAAAGGATATTTGGGGATGAAACCACTACCCTTGATCAACACTTCCATGAATCGCTATTCTGATTTTGCCTAAGGTGATGATACTGGTTGCCTGAGATAATGTATTTCATCTGATCTCATCTACTTTTCAAAATATTAAGAAAATTGTACCTGAGGAGTTGGGGGTAAAACCACCCTCCCGACGATTGAGTCGCAGGTGTCGTTTGCAGTGACAGTAGTAATACTCTTGATCTAGGGACACTCCATATTTCATCTGATCTCGTCTGATTTGCTAAATATGGAGATGTTAGGGGTGGAACCATCACCCTGAGGGTTAATTTTCATGAATCGCTATTTTTGTGGCGAATGAAGTAATTAGGTATATTTATTGCTCGAAACGTTATTTTCATCCGATCCCATCTACTTTCAAAATATAATCACGAGCCGGGGGGTAGAAATACTCCCATGCAAAATGGGTATATACCCTCAAGTTGACCCAGTATTCTTGATTACTGAAAGTGGTTGAAAAATAATTTTTTCCAATCGCCGTTTTCACACATTATCAATTCATGAGCATTATTCACATGGTCGACTATATAAATCCATGCATGAGATTTAAATCCGAAGCTAACTTCAGCGACATGTCTGAATTTGCCTCATAGACTCAATAATCTTTTTGTGGTGAGAACTATTCATTTGTAGGTAAGGCGTCATAGATTGACTACTGGAATGGCCTGTTATTTTAATGAGTTGTTGTTCTTCAACTCCAAACTGTGCTAGGCTAGTGACTGCTGTGGCTATAGCTGAATGATTTGTCACCTTTATTCTTTTAGTATCGATCCCAATCTCTGCTGCTGACCGTTTGAACCATGTAGAGATTGTGTTTTTTCTCTACTGGAGAATTTTGTACATTTGTTGGACACCTTCCATTTTAAATTTGGTGTTGAAAAGAGACGGTCTGTTGTTATTAAACACATACTAGGTTTTTTCCATCAATTTCTTAAATAATCTTAGGGGGCACATTTCAGGATTAGCAACATTTTTTATAAGGAACTTGCTATCTGCAAGTTTTTTAGACCCTCCTTGAGTGGTTTTTGAAAAAACAGGGTTATATTCAATCTGGCCAGTATAGTATCCTCTATCCATTTCTTCAATAAAGTATTGAATGCAGCAGTTTACTCCTTCACTGCCTTTCCATACGAGCACATGAGCAACAATAACCCATTTTACTATAATCAGCAGTCGATAATGCCTGAAGAACTTTTCTTTCGTTTAGAAACATCCATCTGCAATTCTTTAGACGTTTTGCATCTCTTGCCGCTCTAGCTTCCAAAAAAAAACTCTATATCTTTAAATGGATCAAACTTAGTTTTATATGTGGTAAAATAATATTCTTTGAAGCTGTTCGCAGTGGAATTCCACATTAGTTTAATAACATTTCTTTGTAATCTTCGAATTTTGTTTTTTTCATGTTGAAAGCCAATCTTTAATATTGATGCTAAATTTGCTCACCTTTATAAGATTTCAACACAGAATTGCAAAATTGATTCCAAACACTAACTTTGATCTTTTGTATTATTAGGTACTAACTGCTCAATTTCTTTAGCTATCGAACTTGCTGATTCATTACCAAAACGGATCATTGTTTACAGAATATTATTGTAACAATAAATATCACGGGTACGTCTTAAAACTGATTGTTACTTGCTGGTCTCTCTCACCTGTCACTTCGAAATGACTGACATTTGAATTGAAATTAAGTCCTAGTAGTATGACCTAAGGACAAATTTTACCCATAAAAAAATTTGACATTCACGCAGAATAGGTCGTAGGGTTCATCTTCTCATCATATTAAAAGCAACCAATTTATGAAATTTTTCTACCGAATCTTCACACAGCAGATTATTCCGATAATTTTTCTTGGTTTCACTTCATGTTTGTTGATAGAAAATTTCCCTCGTCTTCGACTCGGAATAATTTTCTATCAACAAAAACATTCGTGACCTTGAAAAAAATTATCGGTAATAATTCTGCTTCTAGGGAGATTATAAGTGATAATCCAGTTCTTGAATTTCACTTTATTCTTTAGATAGTTCGTTCCTAAACTACACCTACACATCTCTTCAAATCAGGAATATTTGTATGTTGTATCTATAGTCGATAAATCAAAATTTATAAGTATGATCAAATAGCAAGTATGGGAAACACCATTTATTCCAGGAAAACAATCAAAGACTACCTCTGTGAGAAAACTTTTCATAGTTCGAAACCGATATAATTTCACATATTTGAGTATTCGAAACAACTGAGACAATGTGTTTTGGAACGCAAATGAAAACTAAGTGATGAAGGAATCGAAGGCAAATAAAGAAATCATTCCGAATATTTTTTGCAAATTTGCTATTCCAAATTTAGGTATAGGTTTATATTCGGAAAAGGGAGGGTGGCTGCGAAAATGAAAAGACGAATCATCGCATATCGCGCATTCATATAAAACTTTTTCATCACTTATGATATTTGAAAAACGGGTGCCGAGGAGTTTAAATCGAGTATTTTCTTTGAGTAATTTCAAAAAAGGCTGAAACGGTTCATAAAAGACTCCCTATTTTTTTTCAAACGTATACGACATATCCAGATATGGTACGATAATAATAATGATAATGTTTAAAAGTTTCCCATGTGAAATCAATATTTAGAGAAAATGTATGAATATGCTTTCCATTTCTCTTATAAAAAAAACTAATTTTTTCCCTGTGTGTATGTAAGTAATAAATATTTTTTTTGTGGTCAAGTTGAAAACCCCCAAGGGGGATACCTTTACCTTTTTCATTTTTTTGGCTTCTTCATCAAGTTTTTTGGGCTTTCCCCCGGAGTCCTGAAAAACCCCCGGAGAATTGTCCAAATTGAGCACTAACCAACAAGTACACTTTTATCAGAATACTGAGGCCTGAAAAAAAAAACAGCAGAATTTTTTCAACCTTTTCATTATTAACCAAAAAGTAGCACTAGGGGAAACCGGCTGCAATCTAATTTTAACAACCCTAAATTTTTTTTGGAAAATAACTATTTGGGGAAAAAGGGGATCGAAACCCCCACATCGAACAATGTAACCCGGGTGGGGGAAAATTTACTGGCTGTGCGCAATGACTGTGATGAAATTTTTAAATTTTAACCCCTTCACCTTTTTCGGGGGATCTTTTTTGGCATTGACATAGTTGGTTGGAACTGTAACGTAAGATACCCTTTTATTTTGAATTTTTTACGTCCCCCCCTGCCAACATGACGAAATTTCCCAAAAAACCTTTTTTGAGCCCTTTTTGGAGTTTTTTGGAATATCTCTATGGAACTAACTTACAAACCCCCGGGATTTAACGCCCCAACTTCTTTCCCCAAGACTCCCCGAACTTGCAAATAATGTAATGCTAGCCACTATAAATCAATTCACGAACTTCTTTGATAAAAAACAGTATAACACGTTTTTTGAATGACTTGGTCGATTATTCCCCTTTGATATTCTCTAACATGAATTCCAAGCCCCTTGAGAGAGTTTCCCCATATGTTCCAGGGAAAAAATTTCACCCCCTCCTCTGAATTTATCATTGGGGACTTCAACGAGCATTCATTGATGTCTCAAAAAATGAAATTTTTTAAATAAAATTTTTAAAAAATTTTAAATTTTTCTTCCTGGGTAATACCGATCTAATAGCCCCCGAGGGGAACTTTTAAAAAATTTTTTTGGATGTAAATGCATTTTCCAGATGGTTTTTACTCTGGTTAAAATGAGATATTTGATGGGAAAATATTCCACGCCAACCCAACTTTCAAAGAAAAATATCCACCAGGTTTTAAAATAGAATATTATTCGTAATTTAAAAAAGAAAAAAATAAGATATTCCAGAAATTGAAAGAATTAATTTTTTAATATTCATAGAACCAAAATTTTGCCCTTTTAAAAAAAACAGTTAAAAAAAGATATAAAAGTTGCATATGCGCAAAAAGGGCAGGATTCTGAGAACTCTATTATCACAGATCCCTCGAAATTTGGTCTTTCATAGAAAAAAAAAGAGGTCACGGGGATTCCGGGAATTTTTACTTTAATAATGTAGAATTCAAAATCCTAAAACATTATCAATGGCTTTAAAAAATTCTTCAGGGGGTCTACACTCTCCTCTGACACATTTTGATATGAACGAAACAAAAATTTTAAAAAACAGACCTGTGATTAGTATGAATTCCGTGAATGAAAGCGAAGTTGATTATTTTTTAAAAAGTTGAAAGAAAATTTTAAAACCAGTGGCTATGATAGAATCCCAAGCTTTTAGTCAAAGATTGTGCTCACAATCTAGAAAACCATTCCCCAAATTTTAATTTTCCTTAAAATACTGCACTAAAGACAAATACATTTCCACGGTTTGGAAAAAAAGTGTTATTCCCATTTTTTTAAAAAAAGGAAAGAAAAAAAGACATGAAAAAAAATTTTGACCCATCACACTGCTATGTAACCCCTTTTGGGGCCTTTGAGATATGGTTTTATATAATAGAATTTTTTCCCAAGGTTCAAAAATAATAACTTTTGGGGGAAAAGGTTTTATCGGATCCACTATTTTTAATCTAATAACATTTAAAAAACTATAATTGGCCTTAGAAAATCAACTCCAGGTGGACAAATATATACAGATTTTTTTAAAAGGGCCCTTTGACAAGTTGGCCCAAATTTTTCTTATTTCTAAAAACAATGAAATTGGTTTCCCCATTCAAGTCTAATACAATTCTTATATTCTTATCTTTTTAAATAGATTTTCCAATTTTTGAATATAGAGGACACGAATCTTTTGGAATAAAGCCACCCAGTGGGCAACCACAGGAAGCAACCTGGTTCTACTGTTCTCCCTGTTCATCAATTTTTAAAAAGGAATGGAGTATGGAAGGGGGAAATTTTTTTCATTTTGGGGGCCTTGGGGAAATTTTCGGGAAAGGGTACCTAAAAAAAAGTCAAAATTAAAAAAAAGATTTGGGGAAATTAGCCATCTGGTGCATTTTGAACAAATTACCACTCAATTTTAAATAAATGTAAATATTCCACCTTTTTTCCCAAAAACACATCACTCTTTATCACAATTATACAAAAATAATCATTTACTAGAAAAAAAACCATAAGGAAAGACTTGGGAGTATACTTTGAACCCAAATTTTTCCCCCTTTTCACCCACATAGAGAAAAGTGATCTAAGGTAAAAAAAAGTTAGGGGTTTTATTTAGAAACTGTAAAGACTTCCCCAAAAAATGGAAAGTTTCATCACTTTCAATTCATTGGTCAGGGGCCCGCCTAGAGTTTTAATTTTTTCCCCGGTTTAAAATATACCCCCATAAATCAATTTTCGAATCCGTCCAACGACAGTTTTGGGGAAAACGGGCACTTTAAAACTTGATGATGTCCCCCCCAGGGGAAAGGGGAATAATATATTATTAAAGGTTTAAATTTTTTTTTCTCGAGGGGGCCGAAGAACATATATTATGCTTGTATTTTTTTTTAAAACTGGTAAACAGTCTTGGGGAACTCACCCAAAAAAACTATTCCAAAAGACTTTCATGTACCAAGAATCAACGGAGAAATGGAAAAAATGTTTTATTTTACCAACACCAAGAACAAATATATTATTAAAAAATTTTTCCCTTTTTTTTGCAATGTGTAATAAAATTTTAAGTCTGCCACAAAGTTTAAAATTTTTCAACACCATTTTACGTTTCAAAAAAAGAGATCAGAATCATTATGTTTGCAAAAAACCCAAAAACTATATATCATACTAAAAAAAAAAAAATTATTCAAATTGGGGCGCTTTGTTGTTTTTTGTTTTTTTTTTTTTTTGTTTTCCCCCCCCCCTTTCTTGTTCCCCTTTTTTGGGGAAAAATTCCATGAATGTATTACTACTATTATTATTGTAACATCTAACATACTTGGCCTAGCGCCTGTTTGGACAATAAATGTTTTTTTTTTTTTTTTTTTTTTTTTTTTATAGTTCTCTGTTTTTCTTTGTGAAGATATTGAAATGATGAATGAAGCCGCTTTTATTATTATTATTAAATACTTGCCAACATGATCGAAAACGGGCGAGCGCGTGAAAGTGGCTGAGTAGTGGCGGAAAAAAAACCAGATTCCCCAAAACCCGGGGCTGATTATTATATAAACGCTTTCCGCCACTATATATATTAGAATAATGGATAAAAAACTTTAGGGGAAAATGATTTTTTTGGAATGACGGCGCAGCCGGAGGCTCGAAAAGGGCAAGGGGGTTTTAAAACCAGTTATCCACGAATACTTTACCCTTTTTTTT
>JAFIRS010007794.1:0-21909 GCA_018342105.1 Gonioctena quinquepunctata | reverse complement strand
CAAAAGTGGCCTTTTCCACTATAAACCAAAAGGTGGCGCCCGAGAAAAACCGAGAATAGTGAAAAGCGCCAAAGTTTGATAATAGGGGGAGAAACCCCTTAACAACATTAGTTCGCCTACTACATAGAAATATTCCCCTGAATAGTTCCACGGGCAATTCGAGAAGACTTGATAGCGATCGTGAATGCTTTTTACAAGCTTCCATTCGGTTTCACTTGTTAGTTAGTTCGTTAGTTACGGTCAAATTTTGCAAGTGAATTTTGACCGACTACTAGTCGTCCGAATAATTTAAAATTGGACGGGTGTTCTGATTCCGGTAACAATGCGTTGAAGAATTTTTGTTAGAGAAAAAAACAGAATGGCGGCTCCCAGATGGCGGATGAGTTTTGTGATTATGGTCCTATTTGATTCAAAATTGGTATATGGGGGTTTTCGGGGTCAGAGCTTGAACTTGTTGTCAAAATTCAAAATTTCAAGATGACGGCTCCAAGAGTTTTATGATTAGGGTCCGATTCGTTTCAAAATTGGTATGTGGTGGTTTTCAGGTTCGAAAATTATGTATTTTTTGTGATTATGCTCAGATTCTATTCAAAATTGGTGTGTGGAACTTTTTGGGCTCGGAGATTATCATTGATAATATTCAGATGATAGCACCCCTAGATACAGGGAATGATATCACTGCGATACGACAGGATTTATGTGAGGCATTCTTCAAAGATATAGACTCGAATGGGAAATCTGTCACTCTCAGAGGTATCGTGTCGAACAGAGTTGCAACAATGGGGTTTCTTGAAAAAATGTCCCCATCAATGAAGAAGAATTAAGTTCTGAAAATCCATGTTATTCCTTGTGAAACATCAAATTTCCAAGCGATTGTGGGAACTGATATTTCAGCTCAAGTAGATGTAGTCTTCAGAGATGGTGAAGTTGTTGTTCTCAAGGAAGAAAGACAAAATTTTTTGTGGACCATAACATTATCAATATTCAATTCATATAAAAATAAAAAAAAATCGGTAAAAAGTGAAGAAACACATAGAATAATCATCCTGGGAAGATTATGGATGCAGATGTTGAAATGAAAATCATATTGAAGAATGGCCAATTTGAATCCCTGAAATGTTTCTTTTCAGAGATTTGTTAGTACTGGTTTCAGGAAATTTTGGAAATCATCGAACTCTATTATATGGATGCCAAAGTAATATTGAGTTGCAGAAGAGAAGAGGAATTGAGAGATCAAAAGAGTTTTTCAGGTTGCGAAGACTATGGATTGGACATCAAGGAGACGAAATGTCAATTGCTGAAACCGCAAATTGAATTTTTGGGCTCCATCATTGATGATGGAAGAGTCCAACCATCAAATGATGAAACCTTGGCGATCACGGATTATCCACAACCTACGACTCCAGAACAAATTCAATCTCTTCTGAGTTTGACGGGATATTTTCGTAAGTTCATCTCATGCCGTTATTGCAAAACCTTCGACGGATCTGTTGAGGAAGGAACAAATGTTTGTTTTCGATCATGAACAGAAAGAGGCATTTGAGAAACTCAAAAAATGTCTATCCTGTGAAACAGTGTTACATATTTACAAACAGGGCGGAGAAACGGGATTGCATACAGACGCGAGCAAATATGGCTATGGAGCTTGTCTGATGCAGAAGTTCAACGAAGATAGTAGATCATACCCAGTTCACTACATGAGCAAGAAAACTACTCTGACTGAAGAAAAATACAGAAGCTATGAATTTGAAGTCTGAGCTGTCATTGAGGCCGTCAAAAACTCTCGAATACATTCACTTGGAATTCAATTCAAGATTATAACTGATTGTTAGCTTCTCAGAAAACTATGGCTTGGAAAGATTCGACTACCAGATTTGCTAGATGGGCTTTATTGTTGGAAGAGTATTCATATGAAATTGAATATCGAATAGGAAACAAGATGTCTCACGTAGATGCTTTGAATCGTTACCCAAATTTATGATGATGACTTTGATCAAATGAGATGGTGTAGTAGAACGACTCAGGCAGGCACAAGAGTTGGACGAACGCATATTCACAATAAGAAAATATTGAGCACAGAAGATTATGGAGATATTTCCGTGGAGAGCGATATAATTCATAAATTTGTGAATGGAAGAGGATTGATAGTAGTTCCAAAGGCAATGCAAACTGATATAATAGAGGAAGCAACGAAATTGGACATTTTACACTCCCGAAGACAGAAGAAGAGAATTTTTTATCCTTAAACTCAAGGAAAAAATTCAAAAGTGTTTCGAATTGTATACAACATATCATTGAAACAGAAAGAATGAAAAAAAAAACAAAGAAATTTACATCCAATACCTGAACAAGAAGGACCGTTGATACATATCATGTCGACCATTTAGGACCAAAGCCTTCAACTAATAGGAATTATCATTATATAATAGCGATTGTTGATTATTTCTCTGGAATTCACCCGGCTATATGCTTGCAAATCCGCAACAAATTTTTTTATTGATTGTTGGGAACCCAGGCAGAATTATAACAGACAGAGGCACTGCTTCCATTGATGAATGATTGAAAAACTATTATATTGACGAAGGTATACAGAACTCAACAATAACTACTGGAGTTCCAAGAAGAAATGTCCGGGTTAAGAGAGTGAATCACATTATCATACCAGTTCTTACGAAACCCAGTTTAGAAGATCCTGGAAGATGGTTCAAATAAGTTGAGCGCGTTCAAAGAGCTTTGAATTCCACTATTGAGAGAAGCATTGGGACGACACCTTTTGAAATTCTGACAGGCGTGAAGATGAATATTGAAGAAGAAATGCTCATAAGGAATTATTGGAAGGGGCTACAATACAGAAATTCAATGGAAATAGAGAATATCTCAGAGCAGAAAGCAAAAAACAGATTTTGAAGGTACAAGAAGAAAAAAAAAGAACTTATGATCTTAGGAAAAGAACACCAAGGTAATATGAAGAGGAAGATTTGATAGCTATTGAAAGAACCCAATTTAGAGTAGGTATGAAAATTCAGAAAAAATTCTCAGGACCTTATGTGGGACCTTATGTGGTCACAAAGATGGAACCCAATGACAGATATGATGTCGTGAAAGTAGGTCAAGTAGGACCGGTGCGTACTTCCACATGTGCAGAATTCATGAAACCAAGGGTTGACAGCCAAAGTGAATCCGGTTCGGATTCAGAGCAGGATGGTCGAGTGTAGGTGGCAATAATGTTTATTTTCATTTTATACATATTTTCATCAATTATGTTGGCTGCGTTGTTTTTTTTATTATTCCTTGCGATATGTTGAGATTTCATCCAGTATTGCATTTTTGGCATTTGGTAGGAATCGCCGTAGCTTTGGTTATTTTTTGGAAAGACCAAGTAATAATATACTTTTTGACGTTGATTGAATATTTGAGAAATGTAGAAGACGGAAGACGTTGTATTGTCACAGTCGAGCCGACGGGTATAAACAAAACCAAGACGGCTTCAAAACAGTTTTTGAATTAGGTACTGGAATATAAACGTAATCAACTACACTAAAATTGTGAGGTTTGTGATTCCCGTTATATTTCTTGTTCAAATTCAAATTTTCCCTGGTGTTAAAACATCCATCACTGTAGGTACGTCATTATTCGTTCTACCATTCCTCAAATATTCAATCAACGTCA
Source organism: Gonioctena quinquepunctata (assembly GCA_018342105.1). Classification (NCBI taxonomy): domain Eukaryota; kingdom Metazoa; phylum Arthropoda; class Insecta; order Coleoptera; family Chrysomelidae; genus Gonioctena; species Gonioctena quinquepunctata. Next base: position 18,240 of record JAFIRS010007794.1, on the reverse strand, counting down.
AAAAGTATATTATTACTTGATTCCCTCGAAAAATAACCTACCAAATGCCAAAAATGCAATACTGGATGAAATCTCGACATACCGCAAGGAATAATAATAAAAACAATGCAGCCAACACAATTGATACAAATATGTATAAAATGAAAAAATAAACATTTTTGCCACCTACACTTGATCATCCTGCTCTAAATCCACACCGGATTCACTTTGGTTGTCAACCCTTGGTTCCATGAAGTACGCACTGGTCCCTCACGATGACCTACTTTCACGTCATCATATCTTTGCGACCTCATAAGGTCCTAAGAATTTTCTCTGAATTTTCATACTACCAAATTGGGTTTTTTGATACTATCAAATCTTCATCTTCATATCACTGGTGTTCTTCTCCGAATTATAAGTTCTTCAATTTCTCCTTGTACCTTCAAAATCTGTTTTTTTCTGCTCTGAATATTCTCTATTTCTATTGAATTTCTGTATCGTAGCCTTTGATAATTCCTGATGACACTCTTTTCCCTTCCTCATCTTCACGCCTGTCAGAATTTCAAAAGGTGTAGCCCCCATGCTTCTCTCAGTAGTGGGAATTCGGAGCTCTTTGAACGCGCTCAACGTATTTGAACCATCTTCCATGATCTTCTAAACTGAGTTTCGTTAAAACTGAAAGGATAATGTGATTCACTCTCTGAACCCGGTCATTTCCTCTTGGAACTCCAGTAGTTATTGTTAAGTTTTGTATACCTTCGTCAATATAATAGTTTTTGAATTATTCATCAGTGGAAGCTGCTCTGTTTATAATTCTGCTTGGTTTCCCAAAAAATCAATAAATCCTTTCGTTGTCGTGGTTTGCAAGGCATATAACCGGATGTTTAGAGAAATAATCAACAATCGCTAATATATAATGATAATTCTTATTAGTTGAAAGCGTTCTAAATGTCGACCTAATATGATGCAACGGTCCTCTGTTCAGGTATTGATTGACATTCTTCTTTTTTTTATTCCTTGCTGTTCCAATGACATGATGTATATAATTTCCCAAACACTTTTAATTTTTTCCTTGAGTTTAAGGATGAAAAATTCTCTTCTGCCTTTGGGATGTTGAAATGTCCAATTTCGTGTGGTTTCTCTATTATATCAGTTTGCATCGTCTTGAAACTACTGTCAACCCTCTTCCATCCTCAAAATTATAAATTATATCGCTCTTCACGAAAAAATCTCCATGATCTATATAACTCAATATTTCTATTAGAAATATTGTTCGTCCGACTCTGTGCCCGCCTGAGTCGTCCTACTCACCATCTTATTTGATCAAAGTCATCATCATAACATCTGGGTAACGATTCAGAGATCTCGTGAGACATCTTGTTTCCTATTCGATGTTCAATTTCATATGAATACTCCTCCAACTATAGAGCCCATCTAGCAAATCTGGTAGTCGAATCTTTCCAAGCCATAGTTTTCTGAAAAGCTGAACAACAACAATCTTGAATTGAATTCCAAGTAAATGTATTCGAAAGTTTTTAACGGCTTCGAAGATAGGAAGAATGCCTACATAGTTTCATGACTTACATTTTGTATTTTTTTAATATGTAATGTAACACAAAATTAACATAGTAAACCTAACCTGAACATCATGTACCAGAGGTACAAAACTTTCTAGAATTTGAACCCATGAAATGTTTTCTTCAAAAGTAGGTTATTATTAGGATGCACGCGACTACACCTATTGAATATTATTAAGCTAAGATGAAAAACCTCTCATATTAATTTCCTCTTAAATGTGATCGTAGATAAGTGCATTTTATGTATTTTAGGTAAATATAAAGTTACTCTACACATGCACTCCAAATATAGGGAAAATAAATTCCTTACGTGTTTTTGCCTCCTGAACACGAATCCGGAAGGAAAATGCGGCAGTCTCATACCGTTCCTGAGTTAGAGAAATTAAAAAAAAAAATAACCTCATTTTGAAGCACCGTTTTCTCGCACAAAAATCACTCCAATTGCCTCCTTCTTCTTGACAGCATAAACAATACACCCTAAATCACTTATTTTCTGCACAACTTTGCACAAAATATCGTCGTTTTCATCGAAAAAATCTTCCTTCCTACACAGTTTCAAATGGAGAAATGTTACACATTGACAGATGGATTTTAGTAACTCTGCCTTATTTTTCATTTTGGTAATAAATGAATCACCGCCCACAACAATTGCACACATAAATGAAGGGAAAACGCTAACATTTGAATTCGAAAAGTTGGCGGGGATTCATTAATCGCCAACATGAAAAATAAGGCAAAGTTACTAAATTCCATCTGTCAGAGTAAGCCATTTCTTCATTTGGAACTGTGTAAGAAAGAGGATTTTTCCGATAAAAACGACAATATTTTGTGCAAAGTTCTGCCAAAAATCAGTGATTTAGGGTGTATTGTTAATGCTGGTAAAAAAAGGGACATTTTGAGTGATTTTTGTGCGAGAAAACGGTGCTTGAAAATGAGGTAATTTTTCGTTTAAGTTTTCTAACTTGGGAACGGTATGAGACCACCGCATTCTCCTTCCGGATTAGTGTTCAGGAGGCAAAAACACGTAAGAAAAGTTTTTTCCCAATATTCAGAGTACATGTGTAGAGTAATTTTATATTTACCGTATTTTATTTTTTATATATAAGATCAACTTATGTTTATTTTATTTTAGATCGGCTAGAAACAGCTTCGACGACGACGCTATTGGATATGTAAAAGTTAAAAGAGATATTTGTACAGTGAAATACCGAATCACCCCAGAACATCATGATTTACATCCATTTCTTCCGACTTTTAGGTTCGAAAGCAACAATAAGTAACAACTTTACGGGTGCATTAGTAGTTTTATCTAAAAACTTCGGCACAATACACGATTTTCTAGTTTCTGGATTCGACATTTTTATCAATTTTCGACGCCAACTTCATACACACAGCTCGGAAGCAGAGCACGCACTGACCGACCGTTGTACAGTGACGTCACAGCGGCCGATGACTCCGCGTCGTCGCACGCCTGCTGAACAATTGAATATCTTGGTAACTATAAGACGTATCAAAAAAATATTTTTACCATATTTTTTTATTTTTGATAGAGTTTATTGTATGGTAAAAATAAAAAAAATGGTGATATTCTTCATTCACGCCATTCAACGATTACCAGAATCAAGCCTTCTTTTAACCCTTCGCATTACTTCAATATGGTTATTTCTATCAGGAGCAGATATATAGAAAAGCGCTAATATAGCTGAAGATCCACAGAAAACAGGAGTTGCCTGTCATATGACAAGCCTTCAAATACAAGCAAAACCATTCTGGAGAGCGGAAATATCAACATGTTCCATGTAGATGGTTCCTGAATCCGAATATTGCTTTCTATCAGCTATGTAGGAAGACAACTTAACGAGAACTGTGGGCATTCTGGAGAAATTAATCAATAACATTATGTGCCACACAACATGGAGCTTATATACTCCATAATATCAAGTTTCCACGATATTGATGTATGGTATTGAATTCTGAACTTCGACGGACGCCTCTTGTATAAGCCTGAACTTGTTTGGAATATGGTTTAACCCATGCACACTACAAATATATTCAACACACCACGTAATGAACGAAGCTATCCTATAACGATGCTCAGTGAGAGCAACGTGATAAGAAAGATATTTTGTTCATATAAGACGTAACGGAAAATGTAACATTCTGCGAGTTAGTTTTCAAAAACAAACGTCAATGGAAGTGATTTCGTAAGACACCAAATAGAATGTCTGAAAAATGTATTGGAAAAAACATCTGCCGACTTATTCAGAGCTACTATGATGTAGATGGAATTTTGAAGTTCACACTTATAAATTAATATGTACCGATCAGTTTCAAACATCTCCTCCGAATTCAAATATGCAAAAAATTGTGGGAACAAAAACAATGAAAACTTTCATTGGTATTGAAATGGAAGGAATGTTGGCTCCCACCTCAGATGAAGAGCATATGCTTCGGATGTCGTCAAATAAATATATAATTCGTGCTTCACCACTATGGTATTCATATTCTCAGATTCCTCATGAATACTACTGCTAACTGATGGGACTGGAAGACGATACACTAGATCAACCTTATAGTATGTGCTCATACTCTCAGCTACGTATACCAAGGAGGTGAGAACTGGGGATTTTTAAGGAGGAGGAATTCATCAAAGTTCACCACAAAATGCATCATACAATAAGGTGAATGGCTGCATAATCTCCATCATTTTTAACCGACGAAATCAAAAAGGAAAAGGTTCTCTACTCGACGTGTATATATTTTTTTTCATGTATGATCACGCATAACTTTTCACACAACACTTCGATTCCGATGATTTTTTTTTCGTTGGATAAGGTGTACTTCGGTTGACCGTTGACCGCAGGCTTAACTATGTAGTGGGTTCTATGATTCGGATGATTCTTCTTTTAATAAATAGTGTATACCTCATAAATGATAATATTCGAATTTGGAATAAAATGATTCACCCCTATGGGTGGAAAAATAGGGGATGATTGATTTTTCACTTGTGAAACATCCGCACACATATGTAGTTGACATTGACCGATCCTCCTACATCCGTCACAATAATTACATTCTTTGAAAGGATGAAATTATATAGTTGGAGTAAGCTAGGTAAGTGAGTCTTTTGAAAGTAATCAAAAATCAAGTAGCTAGGGATTAGTAAATTTCAGCCACTAAAAAGTAAAAAATAAACTTTTTAACAAAATATTGTACCGACGACAAAATCAACTGAAAAGCAAAATAAAATAAACCTCCTTTGTCTTGATGATAATAGAGCTCCTGAACTAATGTGAGTAACTAATTTTGAGTCGGCACCAAACAAACTAGCAATTGAATTAGGTAAAGCGTAAAATGATGGCAGCGGGATACACAGCGGCGTTTTGATTACTTCTTCAAAATAATATTATTATCTTCGATAATTGCTTGTTTGTCCGAGTCAAAAATAGTTACTCACATTAGTTCGCGAGCTCACTTATCATCAAGACTTAGAAATTTCATTTTATTTTTTGCTTTCCAGTTGATTTTTTCGTCGGTTTAATTTTTTGTTAAAAAGTTTTAATGTTCCATTCATTCGTTTTCTTGACTCCACCATCCGTACTAACATAGTTCAGAATCTCCTTGCACTATTGAAAAAAACGAGTGTATCCCTCAGGCTATCACTCCTTGAGCTTCAAATAAGTGGGCAACAGCCATTCACAGATTTGGAATTTTAACTATACAAGGACTGGAGACCGTTCTCCATCCCTTTTCATGATGGTGGTTCCCAAAAATGGCAGAGAAAGAATTTTCAATCTAAATTGGGAAAAATTGAATTTCTTCAGAGGATGCTGCTTCCACTACCCGGAATAGGTTGATAGATAGCCCATCACTCCAAGGAGTGCCTGGAACGTTGAAAGCTCGAGGGCTCGTCTATGTTGAAATCAGTAGCTTTCTTCAGGAGAGGGTTCTCGTGTGTTATTGAGCAATCGAATACTTTCCGATTGTGGTCTCTGATTATATTCCTGATAGAAGGCAGGTTCAAGTTGTCGAATATCCGATCGTTCCGCACATACCACGGAGCGTTCGTTTTCATCCTCAGGACTGTCATTTGCACCCGTTCCAGGACGCGAATGCAAGTCCTGCAGGTTTGGCCCCAGACGACTGAGGCACACCAAATGATAGGCCTAAACATCATTTTATAGATCTTGACTTCATTTTTTAAAGAAAGTTTACTTCCTCTAGCAATTAGAGGGTAAAGTGCGCAGATTATCTTAGCAATTTTGTTTTTGATTATATCCACATGCGGCTTCCAGGTGGTAGGCCGACGATGCACGGTAACCCCTGAGTACTAGACTTGTTCCGACCATTCTATTCTCCTTCCAGAGTGAGTCACTCTCCCATCCGGGTAGTTTCTCTTACGACCCATCGAGATCGCTTGTGTTTTATCGGGATTCAACTTTATTTTCCACTCCAGGTACCACTACTGAAGATCGTTTAATGCATTCTGCAAATAAGCAACACCCATCAGCTGGTTGGCTGACGTAAAAAGTGAGGCTGGAGGTGAAGAGTGCGTATAATACAGAAGATAGTACTGCCCCTAGGAAACGCTGGCCTCTCGAGTACGAGAGGAAATTGTCAACCTTGGTCTGAAATGTCCTACCCATGAGGAACGACTTCATCCACTCCACCAGGCTCAAAGGCAAGTAGAAATTGATCAATTTGCAGGTCAGGCATTTGTGCCTAACTCTGTCAAATGCTTAAGTAATATCTAGTAGGACAATATGAGCACTATTGTTGGTGTTTAGCGAAGTGAATGTATTTTCCACCAGCATCAAAACTTGTAGTTCGGTGGAGTGATCGCGACGGAAGCCGAACTGCTCATTCGGTAGGACATTCCTATCTTCCGCTTCATCGTCAAGCCTTTCGGAAACGATTTTTCCAGCCAACTCAGCTAAACAGCATAACATACTGATTGCTGTATAATTTTGCGGGAAGGTCGGATTCTGAACTTCTTTTGGTATCATGACCACGATGCATGATTCCACCTTCGAAAAAATATTTTGAGGCGCAGTTGATTGTTGATGATATTCTGCAATGACTGCACCTGGTTGTCCGGGAAATTCATGATCATACAATTAGAAATTCCGTCACAACCAGGTGCTTTTTCGGGATTTTATTCGTTGATATGCGCCTTAAGTCCTGTAACGATATATCTGTTACATTTCTTATTCATATGCTCTATGCGTGATTCGTTCACTTTTCTATTCACTTTATCTATTGAAAATCTTAGCGACATCTAACCGTCGGTATTGGAACAATCATTACGGTTAAGAGAAGAAGAGCTGTCGCAAATGATCTGACAGTACGAGGATACTTGAGACGATGCAGGTGACATTCTCGTCCCTTTTTCCTTCTGATCTTTCAGCAATTGAAATACGTGTTTTCTTGAAGCTCGTCGGCGTCGGCCATTAAAGAGTTGAATATGCCATGTTGAAATAATTTATTGAATTGAGAGCATTTTACTTTCTCCGCGAATACGAATTCAAATCAGTGAATAGTGATATCAAGAAAGGTGAGTGAGAACTTTTGTTTGAATCGTAGATATATCAAATATGTCACATTCAAATAATTTCTGAGTGAACGTTAAATAATTCTTCACAAGGGAAGAATCTGAAGGCATTTATGCATTTTGGTAATGAAATCAGTAATTCGGTTTATTTAGGTCAATCTGACTAAAAATAGCAGTGTCGTTCATTATATATATTTTTGAAGGATTCTGTCAGGATTGCGAATCCCACATGTAAATATTTTAATGAGTTTATGAGTTTATCTTTGGTATGGTTCCATATTTGATAACGATAATCATCAAGATGTTGTTTTGATGTGGTTGTAGTGATTTAATAGATTTATTTCATGTATAAATGTGGTACTTGGAATTTGGAATTTTCTTTGAATTTTCAGAAACCTTTCTGAAGAAGTATTTGACAGCAGGTCAGACATTTGTTCTCATATACGTTTCTTGAATATCGCTGAAATTGAAGTCATTTTTGTGAATCAAATTCAACAAACTTGATTGTCTCAAATTTTGAATTTAAATTGTTGATAACGAAATATCTTAGCTGCTTATGATCAGAGGAAAAAATCATCTCTTCCATTTATAAAGCAAAGATCAATTTTTGTTAATCCATAAGAATTATTAACATTAATTTTTCAATTTCAGTTTTGGATAGTATTCATTTGTATACTCAATTAATTTCACAATCAAGTGTAACAACAATGAGTTGAGGAGTGTATAGTATAGATTCCAAGTTTCAAGAAATATAATCTTTTGTATATCAAACTCTGACACAAATAATATTGTTCTCATGTGAAATCGCTGAGAACACACTTGATGGACCCAAAGCTGATGTTCGTGTTAACCTGATCGGTAGCCCAGCAGCCATTAGTGCCCCCTGATTGCGAGCCAATTCACTTCGTGTAGTTTAGCTTAGTGCTAGACATTGGAAAAATACAATCAAGGTACATCATCTACGAAAAACCGACAGTTCAGCAAAAGAAAACAATATTTATATTGTACATTGGAATAAGAAAATAAATTTTTGAATTCAAATGTTCAGAACTAGGAGAGAGATGTAAATTTTTGTAAATAGATTGTTATAAGTTGGTATTTGTTTTATTGTTGTAGTTATTTACAGAAGGAAGGTTAATTGATTACAATCATTATTGAATAAGGTTTTGAATTTTTTTGTCCTAGTTAAATAAAAATTCTGGCGTCCATTCAAATTTACAATTTCTAAAACTTTGCTTGAAACATAAAAAATTTGAAACTAGCAAAGCGGTCCAAAGAACTCCACACCGCTCTTCACTGAATAGTCTGGGCATTCTATTTTCAACAAATTACAAGAACTTTCATTTCAGTCCATCCAACGGAGCTGGACGAATGGTATCACGATCTGGTTCTCTTAGAGTGATGTGAACCCGGTTTTCTTGAGCTCTGGAGTCGAGTCGTAGCACATACCGAGTTCTCCATGAATAGAAATCAGTATTTTTTCACTTTAAATTTCGATTTAATTTCCAAAGTTATCCGTCATTTTCCATTTCTTTTAATGTGTTGCCAAATCTTCCGTTTCTGAGCCCGGTTACGTTATTTCTAACCTTCCTATTCAACTCATTCAGACAGATCCTGTTCGCAAGGAACAGACTCCTTTGATAGGCCTTTCTGGTCCGATTTCGATTTCGAATAAGATTTTTAATGAATTCTTCGAAGAAATTCATCCTGATATCTGGGAGCCGGTTTCCTCCGGGAGGAATCCCTAGGAACATTTTTGATGGTGAGCTCGTAACTCGCTATGGCCTCGTCCAAGTCACGTGGAGAATCTATTTTCTCACGAGCACAGTAACATGTCTCCAGAAGCAAACGAAACCTCTACCAGTCCACCCTGGTGCACATACGATCTGTCTGGGGGGGGTGGATCAAAATCATCGGGTTGTGATCAGAGCCCAATTCGGAGAGGGTGCGAATGTCCCAATTCCAGGTGATGTTCTTGTCCAAAGCAATATCAAGCACATCGGTCCTGAGATGACCGAAATGCGTTGATTCATCCAGAGCCAACACGTGTTATTCATACCTGTCAAAATTTTGTGACAGGTGCCTATCATTCTGATTGGTAACACGACTCCATTGTGTCTGCTAAGCCTTCAGGTCACTCATGACCAAAACAGGTTGATCTGTTTCCATCAAGAGTGTATCGAGCGCTTCAGGAAGTATTCAATTGCTTGAAGGGTTATGAGCACTGATTAAACGCATAAGACCACTGCTTGTGATGGAAACAATACCCACTGTTTCTATATCATGCGTATCATCATTGGAAATGCCAATCTTAGCATGCAAATGGGAGAGCTTTACCAAAATGGCAACGCTGCCACCCGGACGTCCAAGTCGATCATTTCTGAGCATTTTGGAGTTGGGAAATTCAACAGTTGCTTCATTGAGACGAGTCTTCTGCAGAAAAGCAACATCAATGTTGCTTCCTACAAGAAACTCTTGGAACTCAAGGCCATTACAATTCCAACTCACAGCTTCGATGGAGTTCAGAAGCTGCCTTCCACCCATTAGTTAGGGTTGAAACCGGTCGAAAGTGTTGCAACAGCCTCAGCGAACTGTGCAAGCAGCGCCCTCATTTGATCTCAAGTCGACAGAATATCTCTGGGACTATTGAGCTGGGCTGTCTGTGCAGGGGTTTTATAATGATAATGATGTTATTAAATGTCTTGATCACCAATTAATAAAGGATAAGATTACATTCTATTTTCATAGTTAGGGCGATAATCAGTTTGTATGTAATAATAAATATAGTACAGTATGACATATATATAAGCATTCAACATACATCTGATCTTTCATCTTACCCCAAAAAGAAGTCAAAGACAGCAAATAAAATAATAAATGAATAAATTGAATTGATAGAGAAAGAATATTAATTTAGCGATTAATTAACCAATAATTAATTAGCCAAAGGAAGATGTTTTAATCCGACAAACTCAATTATTGTTGAGAAGAATAACGGTCAAATAGAACTCGTTCGAAGTTATGTAGTGATGATTTACTGAAATCGTGATATAAGTTATCAAGATGGTTAACAATGCAATAAGAAATCTTGGGCCGCCGCTGCAAACGAACTCCCTATCTGCGTCCTGACTGAATTCTCATGGAAAATCTAGGATTGTGGTTGCCCGTGTTCAGGTAGGATAATATGAGCACTTTTGTTGGTGTTTGGCGTTGTGATTGTATTTTTCACAAGCCTCAAAACCTGTAGCTCAGTGGAGTAAGCGCGACGAAAGCCGAACTGCTCATTCGGTAGGACATTCTGTCCTCCACTTCATCGTCAAGCCTTTCGAAAATGATTTTTCCAGCCAACTTAGCTGAACAGCATAACATATTGATTGGTCGATAATTTTGCGGAAAGGTCGGGTTCTGACCTTCTTTTGGTATCATGACCACGATGGCATGATTCCACCTTTGAGGAAATCTCTTAAGGCGCAGTGAATTGTTGATAATATTCTGTAATGACTCCACCTGGTTGTCCGGAAAATTCCTAATCAAGCAATTAGAAATTCCGTCACAACCAGGTGCTTCTTTATGATTGAATCCACTGATATGCGCCTTGAGTTCATCCAACAAAGCTGGACGAATGATCAGCTTCTCTTAGAGTGCGGTGAACCCGATTTTCTAGCATCAGATTACGATCCAGATCATCGTGTGGATGCTCATTCAGTTTAAATTTGTTTTCCATCGAGTCAGCAAAGGCTTGAGCTTTGGAGTCGGAGTCGTAGCACATACCGAGTTCTCCATTGATAGGGGGAAAATCAGTCTTTTTTCACTTCAAATTTCGATTTAATTTCCTAAGTTGTCCGTCATTTTGAGAATGTTCGAATGCGTTGCCAAATATTTCGTTTCTAAACTCGGTTACGTTATTTCTAACTTCCCTATTCAACTCATTTAGACGGACTCTGACCGCAGGGAACAGACTTCTTTGATAGGCTTGATTTTGATCTCGAATAAGATCTTTAATTCTTCGCGAAAATTCATCCTGATATCTAGGAGCCGGTTCCCTTCGGGATAAATCCCTGAGAACATTTTTGATGGTGAGCTCGTAACGCGCTACGGCCTCGTGCAACTTGAGTGGAGAATCGTTTCTCTCAGGAGCACAGTAACTTGTCTCCAGTAGCGAACGAAACCCTCTCCCAGTCCACCTTGATACACATACGATCTGTCTGTGGCGGTGGATAACCTTCTAGAGTTGAAATCACCGGGTTGTGATCAGAACCCAATTTGGAGAGAGTGCGAATGTCTCAATTCCAGGTGATGTTTCTGGCCAAAGCAATGTCAAGCTCATCGAGTTTGAGATGCCCCAAATGCGTTGGCTCATCCGGAGCCAACACCTGGTATTCATACCTGTCAAAATGTTGCAACAGTGGCCTACCATTCTGATTGGTGGCACGGTTCCATTGTTTGTGCTCAACGTTCAGATCACTCATGACCAAAACAGGTTGATCTGTTTCCATTAAGAGTGTATCCAGTACTTCATGAAGTATTTGATTGTTCTGAGAGTTATAGGCACTGATCGAACGCATAGGACCACTCCTTGTGTTGGAAACAATACCTACATTTTCTATACCATGGGTATCATGATTGGAAATACCAAGCTAAACATGCGAATGACAGAGCTCTACCAAAATGGCAACGCCGCCACCCAGACGTTCAAGTCAATCATTTCTGAGCATTTGATCTGAAGTCGACAGAATATCTCTGGGACCACTGAACTGAGTGGTCTGTGCGGGAGGGTTATACAGGGCCGCCGCTGCATATGATATCCCCGTCTGCGTACTGCCTGAATTTGCAGGGAAAATCTAGTATTGTGGTGACCCGTGTTCGAGGGGTTCACCCTACGCCTTATTTGAGGACACTTGGGGAATCGTCGATAATTCGCAGTGTGCTTCTCCTCACAATTCAAACACTCTGCTTTCTCGGATTTCGGCTTTACACAATCCTTAGGTAAATGTTTTTCCCCGCATTTGATGCAAGCGGGGGTGGCACAGCAGTTCAGCTGACAGTGGCCGAACTTTTGACAATGGTGACATTGTCCCACAGAGGCCCTGGGCCTCTGTGGCTCCGCTGTCACTCTGACATTTGGGATATCTTGAACGATAAATATGTTACGCTGTTCTTTGATAATTAGAACTAATACAAGAGGAAGAGCTTTTTTTCTCTCCGTTCAACTTATGTAGTCGTGCCACTGAATCCGGGGTAAAACCCCTATCAACCAGCTCAGCTCCAATGTCGACACAAGTAAGAAACTCGGGAACACCTCTGAAGACGACCCTGAGTTTCTTACCTTCAGGGAGAGTGTATGTATGTGAAGGGATCTTTCGACCCTGAAGAAGTTCGAGATCTTTCGGGAGAATTTGGAAAAAATGTATTTCGTCGAATACGTTCTTTGGAGGTTGATCGAAATCAATTGAAGTGAAGCCAACACGTACACATCATTCCTATGTGCTCTCGTGAAAATTTTATGAACAAAGTGTTGAAAATCGAAACATGAATCATAAGTGTGGTCTAGTTATTGCCCAAAAGTAACAATCATAGTTTGAAGTGAAAAAAAGAACTCCGCAGTAATCGCATAAACATGGGATTGAGCTAATTGATAAGGTATTCGGACATATTTGAATTATTCACTGATAACATAAAGGCAAGAAGTCACTACTGCAACCAAATCAATATCAGTCAAGAACCGAAAATCAAAAAAAGGAGCGAGGGGTGGCTTAGCAAAAACTACTGAATACCAAAATATATTATAAGACAGGACAAATGACTGAATTAACTATAGACATAATAAAACAACTTCTCAAAGAACAAACCGCTGAACTGAAAATTGAAATGGGGGAAAGTCTCAAAGAGGCGAAAGCACAATTGGGAGAAAGTGAAGAGAAAATAGGAAGACTTGAAAGCCGAAGCTTGTACTTCGAAAGAAAAGAGGAAAAAAATAACCACCAGGCTAGAATCAAAGGTACTGAAATTGTGATCGACGGAAAATGGTACACTCCCAAAGAACTACAGGAAAGAGAATTGAACACAGAGATAGAAGGCAATGAAGAAAGCAGTGATTAAAGTGGTGAAGAATCGGTAAAGAACGGGGAAATTAAGGAACAAAAAAAAATCCGGACTGAAGGAAAAAAAAATGTATACTTTGGAGAACGGAACAAAAGAGGAGAAGAAGAAAAAGCAAACCTCAAGCCCAAGAAAAGAAAGAAATATTGAATAAGTACATTGTTTTCCATTTTCAGTATTGAAAAGAAATTATTAAATTAAATAAAAAAATAAACGATTATATCAGATATTTGAAACTAATCAAATCACTACAAAAATCTACAAAGATATTGAGGAATGTAAAAAAATTTGTCGGACTCATTCCTATCAATTTTTCACACCAATATTAGGAGTTTGAGTAAACACTTCAATGATCTGGAAGTTACGCTACATGATTTCGAACTCAGTTCTGATGTTATTGTATTGACAGAATCGTGGGTACTACAAAATCACAATATCTATTGTTCAACAGGTTACACGACTCATATCAATTTTCCATGAACTAACAAAGAGTAGAAGAAAAAAATAAAAAATAATTTTTCAATCATCCACCTTCAGGACACGATTCAGTACACAGAACACAAATGAAATCAAATATATGCATATACAACTATATAATAAGCAACATGAAAATGTGATAGAATATATATATATATATATATATATATATATATATATATATATATATATATATATATATATATATATATATATATATATATATATATATATATATTTATATACATATACTCTCGAAAGACGGACGAGTCTGCCTGACAGACTTCAGTCAACTAGAGAGACTATCGACATGTAAGACTTTACTTTGGTCCAATACTATACCTTTTGCCATCCCATATTTAATAATTTTGTACAGATTTTATATTGTCATTTTTATTGTTCACATGATAAATGGATATTAATATTATAATTATCTAACTTGATGTTTTTTTATTTGAACAGTGAGTTCTGTTACCCAATTGCTCTTATCCCTAACAGTGATAGGGGGGACCTTGTGTTTTTTGATTTGGTGGGGTCTGTTCTGTTCGTGGTCGAATAGAGTCGTTAGTGATGTCCATATTTGTGTCGTGTTCGGTAAAATTTTGAGAATTCAAGGAATTTTCAGTCGTTGCGAGGATGCTAGAACCCTCAGTAGAATTTAAAATTTGGTTTGGGGAATTGTCTGGGCCCTGGTCCAAAATGGCTGAATCCGCCCCTGGATTTCTGGAACAACCGACGTAGGATTCGTTTAATGTCACGTCCGACAGAACTTCAAATTCATTTGAGATTTTGACATTTGTGGAATTTTGCGAATTTGGATCTAAATTAGTATCTACAACTATTCGAGAACTATACGAGTGCCAAGGAAGCTTGAAGAAGATCTCAACGTGCCTTTGGGTGGTGGTAGAATTGGAAAATAATTCCTTTTGTGCTTCTTCGGAGCTGGTGTGCTGCTATGAGTTCCAACTTCAGCCTTTTTGGTGGAAATTAGGTTGCTAATCACGAGGATTTTCACCGGATCATCGCGGCAGGAATTCAGCAAAGTCTCCAGCACCTCCAGGAAATCGGTATTCGAAAGAGCCGATTCCCAGGAGCACTGGTTCCTCAGATCCAGACTACCTTTACTAGGGGCTTGTCAATTTCCACTGGGTGGGATTTCCGTCGGGAATTCGATGTAGAGGGTGGATGGGGGGTTCCTCTCCTGATCTTTGGCACGAGACCGTCAATCAATTGAAGAGAAGACAGTGTCGTCTGGAGCTATACAGGTCCGAACCAGTCCCGCACTAGCATAGCGATAGTTTTTGCTAGATAGGATCCACCGCAAAGCATAGCGATAGTTTCAACACCAGTATCCCTTCTTCTGTATAATAAATATAACCACATCACAATGCGAAATATGATGTATAGTTCCCGACTGTTCTCAGCAGGAGGAGCTACTGATATTTTAGGAAACTCTTGCAGGGCCAGTCCATCTTGGGAAAATTGATTAAATGAGATACGTTGTCAAAGTATTTAGTTCAAATTCCACAATTATTTCAGTGAATACACTTACAAAAGCATGTATTCTGGTAGTTATGATGGATTCTACTTGCTGATTTTGGCTGCTCGAAAAATGTCAGGAGTTCAAAGTGAAAGAAAATAACGCGAACCTAATTCAGTTATGCCGTTTTGATATTTGCTTTTGCTGTGCTTGATACTTTTTGAAGTAATAATAATGAGAATAATAACGTTCAATTTTCACAGAGACATGAATAATTAATTACAAATGTAAGGTAATGCATGTTTCAATCAGAAAAATAAGTGTTTTCCCACAAAACTCAGGGTTGTACGTGGGCATTTTCTTGTGTGCTTACCATATGGGAATTATAATATATCAGAAATTGAGTGAGGAAGTGTGAAAATATTTCTACCAAGGAGTATGGAAAGATATTATATATGAATTTGATTAGAATTATGAATTAATCTAGTAGCAATGAACAGGTTTTTGCTCATTGGTGTATGAGATTTCAAATAAATGGGAATGGAAATGAGAGTTTTCTCGTTTCTCATTCCAAGAGGGCATTTATGGTGGATCGAGAGGTGGAGAGTGTAAACACCTATTTTTCAACGAGCCTATTGAGTTTGCTGTTTCAATAAGCAATTTTATATTTTCGGGAACTAAGTTGAATACTTCAAGTTCAAGATATGTGTTGCTGTTTCAATAAGCAATTTTATATTTTCAGGAACTAAGTTGAATACTTCAAGTTCAAGATATGTGGAACAACGTTGTCCAATTTTTGTGTTTGTTGATTTCGTATTCACAAGTTGTTTCTGCTTTTGTCTGGTGGAGTATGAATGATGTTGTGTATCATGTTTTCAATTTTGTATTGGTTTATTAATACTCTGACGAAAAAAAGTTGTTTTGGTTCTACCATTTTTGCTTCACTGTATAGTTGATCACTTGAATATGTATTTTCTTTCCCATAAATAATTTCCAGGAAATGTTTCTGTATGTTTCCAGGAGTATATAGGTATGATTTGGCAACTCCACCCTATCCAAAAATTGCATATTGGATTATTGATTCCACGAGAGAAAAATATATAATTTTCATGTGATTCATATCTTAAATGTTACTCAAAAACTCGAACTCATATAATATTCTGCGTAGCGTTTCAGTAGTATTGTTAATGTGGGTTTTCCACCTCGAAAAACTGTCCATTGTTACACTCAAGTATTTGATGTTATGAGATCTTTCAATTTCAATGATATTGGAGTTATTTTCTATAGACAAGCTTTCATATTCTGGTAAGTTATTTCTATAGGCTGGCAACGTGAGGAATTAAGTTTTCTCAAAATTTATGATAAGAAGTTTCCGGCTAAACCAGATAATTTCTGACATAACCTTTTTCAGCATTTTTTTCGAGTTCTGACCAGGTGTTCTCTTCATATACTATCGCTGTATCATCTGCAAAGCTTATAATTGTACCACTGCTCTTCAGAGTGGAAAGACTATCTAGTTTCACCAAAAACACAATAGGGGACCTTATACCGTTCCTTGGGGTACTCCATATTCTATCGTTATTTAGGAGCTCACTTTATCGTTTATATAGACACATTGTTTCCTTCCGTCCAAGTAGCTTTAAAATGAGTTATATGCAGTACCGCGTATTCCTATATCCACCAAAGCATTTAGCAGCTGTGGATGACTCACAGTGTCATATGCTTTGGATAAATCCAAAAACACGCACAGTTTAGAACTTTCTCAATCAATGACTTTGTAGATACTAAAAGTCAGAAATAAGATGGCACCTTGTGCTGACATTTCCTCTCCGAACCCAAATTGCATGTTTGATAATATATTGAATTCATTGAAATAATTTGTTAGTCTCGATTTTATTGTTTTCGAAAAATGATTCTGTTGATTCCGTGATGCAGAGAAAATTCCAAGGAATTTATTGATGAACTCAAATGCGTCAATTCGATAGCGTATTGGCGTAAAAGTTTTTCCATATCCTTTGTAGCTAACAAATTTTTCTCATACTGTCATTCTACACAACATTGGAGGTTTGCTTAGGCCTGGAGTTCACAATGTTTTTCCATAAAAAAGTTCAAATGATCATGATCCAATCCAAAATGAAGTCCATGGTACTTCATCAAGTGAGTATTTGTTCTTATTCCGTCTGCTACAGAAACACATTTTTTCAGCGGAAATTCAATGATAATATCGCAAGATATGTAATGAAATGCATAAAGCACACAAAGTCGTCTTCACAAAAGGTTCAATATAAATTGAAACACAATTGGTAGACCGACAGGCGAAAATCAACTACTTTCCTAGCAAATACCACGCAGAACGTTGGATGATTTTCACCTGACAATCCATGCAAACTTCCATATGAATGGATATTGTTCGCAAATGTTTCTTTCTGATGAGCTCGATTATGTTTAAATTCATGTCGCGTCCGCCTAATAATCCGCAGACCGGTTCCAGGCTTTTTGGCCCTCATCATTACGGAGTAGTCACCAGCAAAAGATCCGGAGAGCTCTGGCCGAAGTAAGACACATCATAAATAAAATCATCATCGAGCTTAAAACATCTTTAGGTGGGTCGGAAGAGAAAACTTTTAACCGGCGACACCTAGTGACAGAAAGAAACACTCCTAACAATTCTCCTTCCTCGATAGGATTCTGAATGAAAGATTCCTCCTCAGTAGGAGTGGCTCAAATTGCCCAACTTGCATATTTTGATGAAAAAAAAAGCCATATGAAGGGGTATAAGATATGAAATGAAATGCATAAAGCACACGGAGTCGTCTTCACTAAAGGTTCAATATAAATTGAAACACAATTGGTAGACCGACAGGTGAAAAACTACTTCTTCCCTAGCAAATACCACGCAGAACGTTGAATGATATTCAATGACAATTCATGCAAAAAATAAATGGGAAATTTTTCGCAAATGTTTTTTCTGATAATCCTGATTATTTTAAATTCATGTCGTATTAGCCCTCATCAGTAGGAGTTGTCACCAGCCAGAGATGGGGAACTCTCCCAAGCGAGTCAGAACATGAATAAAA
>JAFIRS010007793.1:0-21912 GCA_018342105.1 Gonioctena quinquepunctata | reverse complement strand
GTAATCGTTAGACTTATCCCACGGTTCGAGCGTGCAGCTGCATACTCTTTATCTTGTTAATGTAAACAAACTCTTTCACAAAGGATGCCGCCGCCGATATCTTATCTCAATGTAAACAAAGGATGCCGCCGATATCCGGTCGCTTAAATAAACAACTGATAAGAAGTGCTGACGTAGATAATATTCCTGCAAAGACTTGTCGGTTGAGTCATAGCCGCATCATCGCTGACTCGTCCCACTTTCCAAAATGGCCGCCGCCATTCACTGATCACGTGACACTTCCGTCCGACCAATGCCGTTGACGGATATTGGTTGACACCCCCATTTCAATATGCTGCTCGGCTATTGGATAACGGCCGGCGGCTATCACCCACGCCCAAGACCTATCTCAGCCCTCCCCACCTCCCACTCTCAATCACACACTCCCATACACAACATGGCTTCCACCATTCCGACCAATCACAGGCCACTCATCCCCCCCACCCCGACCCCACATACAACCATCCCCACCCCTCTCACCGCCATCTTTTTCACAAACCCCTCCCACAACGAACCGCCCATGACCGCCACCATCATCCCTACCCCCACCCGAAAACCACCCCCTCACTCACTCGCCAAAACCCACCCCAAAATAGGGGTTGCGCCAGAACCCTTGTAGTCTATCTACTCAGGTTTGCTGTGCAAAAAGTCTAAAACAAAAATTATAATTTTCGTAGAATTCTTGACATCTCCTAGCCGGTTGTTCGTCAACAATCTCGGAGGATTAATAAGAATAACAAGTGGGCCAAATTGACCTGGCGGGGAACACATCTGCAGGGAGTTTGTATTGTTTCCGTCACGCAACGAATAGAACCTTCGAGATATGGAAATTTTACCAAGAAATATAGGTTCATTAGCCGAAAGCGGAAAAGTGTAACAAATTTTTATGCAATTGTTTGTTTTCATTGGCGAAACGAATTGGCATCCGATGAAAATTATTTCCTGATCATTTTCTCTCAAATGGAAACCCGAAAACTCTAGCTGTAAAGGATGATCACTTCTAGCAGTCTGAAGGAGAGAGATAATTGTTGAAAACCACTAAAGTAGAACACAGAATTCCATAGTTTGAAGTAGTACCGCTCAAATAACGGGGGGGCACCACCTCTCGGATGACGAAAATCAAGCGTAGCTCCACCCACGACTAGACTTGGGATTGTTCGACGGAGTCATTTCGAATTTGGTTGAAGTTTTGCAAAATCCCACCCCATTGGTTGAGTAATTACTCAAGTACGAATACGTTGTAGAATATGGGATGGAACTATTAAACCCGGTCAAAATTTGACTGAAGGGGGGGTTCTCAAAGAACTCAGTAGAAAAAAATTTACGTAGGAAATTCTCGCAGAATAATAGTTTAAAAAGCTAAAAAACACGCTTTTATAGACAACCAGACTAAAAAGATTGAAAATGGGAAAAAAAAAATTTTATTTTAAAAAAAGCGTGGGGTGCATGGTATCACCTCGGCTAACAATTACCTGTAATCTGAGACATTTCTTACTTTACTGCCCTAGGTGTTGTACTATATAATTATTGATACCATGCACCCCACGCTTTTTTTTAAATAAAATAATTGTTTTTCTTATTTTCTATTTTTTTAGTTTGGTTGTCTATGAAAGCGTGTTTTCTAGTTTTTTTAAACTATTATTTATTTCTTACTTTTTAGTGTGTTTTTTTTATAAAAGAGTGTTTTTTAAGTTTTTTTGAAACTATTATTTTTATTATTTTTTTGCAAATAAAAAAATGGAATAATCTCATCAAATAATCATAATCTCCGACCCGAAAAACCCCCACATACCAATTTTGAATAGAATCAGACCATAATCACAAAACTCGGTCGCCATTTTAAAATTTTCCAATTTTCACAGGAGAATCATAATATTCGACCCCAAAAATCCCCACATACCAATTTTGAATGGAATCAGACCATAATCACAAAACTCGTCTACCATTTTGGAGCCGCCATCTTGAATTATTCCAATTTCGACAAAGGAATCATAATCTCCGACCACGAAAATCCTCAGATACCAATTTTGAAGCAAATTGGACCATAATCACAAAACTCGTACGCCATATTGGAGCCGCCATTTTGTTTTTTTTTCACACAAAAATTTCATAATGCATTGTACACCTGCTAAAGTTGAGATCATTCGGACGTCTGGAAGTGGGTCAAAATCGCGCCCAAAGGAGTCGGTTACAAACAAACAAACATACAAGGGAAGCTAATATAAAGCGTGTAAAAATAGTCAGTTGATATTCCATCTTGGCCCGGATTAAACAAACTTACCAGAAATTTTATTCAAGTCTGTAGTCCCCTTTTTTGGTTGGGCTAGAGAAAAGTCAAAACGTACGTGTTAGTTTTCCGATCATCCAAACTAGTCGGATTCGCGGGGGAGCCCCTTCAGATAATTACCAAATTTCGTTCACCAGAAACCGTGGAATTCTTTGTTCTAAGTAGAATTTTCCAACTGTCGAAAGTAGCTGAGTTTCGTGTGGTTCAATATCATAAATTATTGGTTGCAGAGTGGTTTCGAAACTTAGTTTTGTTCACAAAGTTCACTCAATTTGTTTTCTAGTGTTAATTATGTTATCTAGTCTTGATTCACACAGTTTCATTCCATTTATTTTTTTTACGTATTCATTTCATCCACATAATCAATCTCCTCAATGAAAGCCATCAGTAGAATCAGTTCGTTTTCTTGGAAATACTTGGGGAATTGGGGAGTGTTATCCAAAGTTACTGGCGACTACTGGTAAGAAGTGAACGCTGACCACACAACAAGCATCCGTAGAAGCCGACGGACGACTTGGCCTTTTGGAGAGGATCAGCTAGAGGTAAGAGCCCCATATGTGATATCACACGGTTCCTAGTATACGCTGAGATAACCACCTATCGTCCTCTCGAAGCGAAGTGGCATATTTCGAATGAACTCTGGAAGTTCCAAGTGTGTGTGTCGCCAGGTATCTTTCAAATGAACTCACATGGGGCCAATCGACATGTGCGTGAGTTATTCGGTAAAGTTAATCAAAACACAGCAGTGTAATATTTCCAACACTACTAATTGTGGAAAAAGGTGATTTTTTCAAATGACATCGTTCAGACACACATTTCCTAGATTGAAATTTTCACGAAGAATTCATTGATGGTTTCGGATCGAAAACGGATGGATAACAATCCTCAAAAAATTATAAGTAAATTGAGGTATATTGCTCATCAAATATGATGTGGATACGAAATTGAATAAAACCAGATTCATAACTTCAATTTCATGTTCAAAACGAAAGTTATAATTATTTTGGGAATAAATCAATTTTCAAATAAGTTTCGAATCAAACTTTGAACTTCTTGATGAAACGCTCTGTATAATCATACATTTCTTGATTCCGCAAACATCTCCAAGTAGGTCTACTCAGTTTCGGGATCGAATGGTGCTCACACAATTTTTCTGATTTATTCCAATTCTCCTCACAAAATTCTCATTGTTTGGTAAAAACTTCAAATATCAAAAGTGTGATATGGAAACAAAAATAATTTCGACATGAAAGAAATTAGTGTTCATCAATAACCTGATAAGTTCGTGAACCTAGTGTGCTTTAGGACATTACATTTTTCAACAAACATGTATACAAAAGATGAATAAGTGGTCATGCATAATTTATGGCGACTGTCACGAAAAATGGAATGTTTAACAGACAAAACTGCAGATTGGGTGCGATATGATCAGCATTCGATGAAGAAAAGATTTGGAGTAAACGTATGGGCTGGTATAATCGAAAATTGGACCAATTTTCAGGACAGTTGGCAGGGGTAAGGTATTCAAAATTCTATCAGAATGATATTGAAAAATTATTAGTGGACTCACCATTTGTTGTCTCTGACGTGATGTATTTTCAACAGAATAGGGCTCCGCCTCATAATACCATCCACGTTATGAACTATCTAATGAACCGGTTTCATGAGCGAGTAATTGCAATGAATGGTCCTGTACATTGGCCTGCCAGATCACCTGATCTCAATATTTTAGACTTTTTTTTGTTGGGTTATGTGGAAAGACGGGTGTTTATACACCGCCTCAAAAACTTGAAATTAAACAAAATTGAATTCGTGATTTGCTTCCATAAATCCCCTTATGTTGCAAAATGAGATGCGAAACAATTAAAAGAATAAAAAAATGTAAAAAGATACAGGGTGTTCCATTTAAAATTCCCAAGTTGGGGTCGTTTTCGGCGAAACCGGAAGTGATTGACACGTATATATATATATATATATATATATATATATATATATATATATATATATATATTGTTATAGATAGATAGATAGCTATTTATTCCCAACAGGTGTACATGTACACCCAATTACAGGAAATGCTTAGGAGGTAATATTTAACATAACGAATTACAAAAAAAAGAGAAAATGAAAAAAATTTATATACACACATATACATATACACACAGATACGCACCCATACATACACTCATACACATACACACATACATACACACCCATATCATATACGAATGCATGAACGTCCAAATGAATAAATTAAATGAATGTACATGCGTGTATGTAAATAAATGATTAATTAACTATAGAATGAAGGAAAGCTACTGCTGAAGAAGTAACGAAAAATTACTCGACAGTTCAATGAGAATAAAAAATAAGGAGCTCAAGATCTATTGGTAATACATTCCATAATATGTTTGAGAGTGCTCACATTGATGTCACATGAATCACAGATAAAATTATAATTAGAACACATTAATGACACGGGTGCCCTACGCATAACATTTGTTCTAATATTTTCACAGTAAAAGGTAGTCTCACTTCTAGAACCCAGCCGAGGAATATGGAAGTTGATTTTTTGTAAAAGTGAGGCGCACGAAATATTGTTGTGTAGTAATTTGTGAAGAAATGATATTGCCACAAAAAGACGACGGGTGTTTAAAGAAACTACGTCGAAGCGGTTCAAAAGAAATGAGTTATCGATCCCTCTTTAAGGATACGTCCCTGTTTGTTTGAATAGCAGGAATTTCAAAAACTTTCTTTGAACAGCTTCCACATATTTAATTTCAGAGTTATATATGGGATACCTATCAATGCCCCATATTCAAGTTTGGACCTCACATACGCATAGAACAATGTGAGGATTGTCCTGACATTGCGAAACTCCCTAGTACTTCTCACAACAAATCCCATCATCCTATTGGCTGATGATACAACTTCATGGATTTGTAGAGAAAATGTGAATTCGCAATCAAACTTAATCCCAAGATCTTTTATCTCCGTGACTCTGTTGATGATATTGTTCATTTGATAGGGAAACTCTATCATCTCTTTTTTTAGAAAAATGACAGATGAAACATTTTGAAATATTCAGTTGTAGATGATTGTGGAGGCCCAATCGAATACCAAGTCTACATCCTCTTGTAAATTCCTGCAGTCTGTTTGGTCTTTGACAACTCTGAATAACTTTAGGTCGTCAGCATATAGAAGTTTTGAGCAGTTAATTTCATCATCAATAAATAATAGGAATTGTTATTATATGAAAAATATGTTAAATATAAAAATAATAAAAATTTTATAAACATTTATACATTACATGAATACCTGCTTGATTGTTTTTACAATTTTTCTGTGTACTTTGCATCTCTGAAACCTTTGGCCATCTATAGTCAACGCAGATGATCCAAAGTTTAGCAGTGGACTTTTATTATCATCATTAAGTTTCCAACAATCCATTTCAATTTACAGAACCTATAAAAGTATAGGAAATTAAAATCCACAAACAAAATTTTAGAATTCAAATAGACAAAAATGATCCCCAAACAAGAATCACAAGGAAACATGACGAGGAAATGTCAAACTATTTTCATTGGATATCATGAAAATATCAAATTTGAGAACAGAACATTAGTAGATGTGAATTCTCAACAATTTTATATAAATAATGTAGATATATAAATTGTAAATAAAATATGTATCATGGTTAGAATTAGGAAATGTGTTTTCAAAAAGAGTGTAAAGAGGAACATTTTTACTGGAGGACAAAAAGTAATGGTTGTCAGCGAAAGAGGAGGGAAAGGGAGTCGAAAAAGAAATTTTGAAGCCGTGATGAAAAATTTATAAAAAATATCAACGCAAATGAGCTGGCCAAGAAATTTAATATTTTTCTTATTACGGTTTTGAGAATTCTGTTTGAAATTGTTTTTCCTAGTTGAAAATTTTCGTTACTGTCACCTTCTGTGTTGTGCTTTTTTACTAATTTTTCTTTAGTCTTGTCTATTTTTTCATGAACTTTCCGCATAGTCGTTCAAAAATGTGTTCGGTAGAAAAATTTCGTTTGGATTCCTGGAGTTTGTGTGTCCGAATGACAGTTCAAATGGGGTATAATTGGTTGAGCTATGGATTGAGTTATTATAGCCTATGATTCATATTCCATTAAATTTGGTTTATCGGATTGGTTTCTTGTAATATTCTGAGATTTCTATTATGGTGGAGTGAAATCGTTCCGCGATGCTATTTGATCCGTGGTGTGCGGGGGTGGTGGAATGAATTTTAATTTTGTGTAAATTTCCAAATTTCTTCGATGGTTTCATTTTTCAATTCTGTTCCGTGATCGATAACTGATTTTTCTGGGATTCCGAAAGCTGAAAAATACTTAATGAGACCTTGACTTATATGAATAGCTGTTTTATTCCCTTGTATTTGGTAGGCTTGCGCAAATTTTGTGAATGAATCAACAAGAGTCAAGTATATTTCTTTAACGTAAAAGGAAAGATGTACGTGAATGATTTGAAACGGTTTTGAAGCGATTTCCGTTAACATGAGTAGTGAATATGGTGTTTTTCTGGTGTACTTAGTACGCTGACATATTTCACACGAATTGATATACTCTGTGATTGATTTTTTCATACCTATCCAATAATAGTTGCGTTTAAGAGAATTTTTCGTCTTTATGATGGTATTTACCCGTTCTGTACAATTGATCAATTTAAAAAATTGGGATATTTATAACTCCTTTGTGAAAGCTTATACCATGGGCAGTTTGTTTGTTGAAATCTCCATTGAGAATAAATTGGGTATAAAATTTCCTAGCCAAGTTTGGATTCATCAGACTTCTGGTACTCCCTGTATCAATTAAAAAATTCGCATTCAGTTCAGGAATAAAAATATGTGGTAAATTTGATTTTATATTCATAAGATTGAAGTTGATTATGTTGGATCGTGTGGAGTCTCTGCCAAGTGAAAATTTGTATGAGCGGAATTTGATATCTGCGGATCGTGTTCATAGTTTTGTGGTGAGTACGGTAGGTCAGGTTATTGTTCGAGTTCATCATTTACATTATAAGGCTGATAATTGTTTTCTTGGAAATGAGCTGTTTCTTCTGTTGTTAGATATTCAGTGTTCCTAGAATTTTCTGAATATTCGAATTTGTTTGGATCATATTGATTTACGTACGGGTCAATTGACAACTTGTAAAAATAATTCGGTTGTGGTCCATGTTTTTCGGGGTTGTATTCGGGTGTTACCGGACGAAGTGTCCATGGGTTCTGAAAATTTGATTGTTTAAAGTTGATTTTGAAATTGGGCTGATGATTTTGATATGTAGAGGTGAATCTGGGTATATTGAATGGTTGTATCTGATTATTGACTTTTGGATAGACTGTTGTCACTCTTTGCAATGGTTTGAATGAATTTTGTGAATTCAAGGAATTTCCTCTATGTTGACTATAGAGAAAATTTTCTTCCTCTTTTACAAGAGACATGGCTTTTTCTGAACTATCGGGATTTCTTAGTCGCACATTATTCTGGAGTTGACCACTTGAACCTCTGATAAATGTTTTCAGAGCTAAATCACTGTAATTTTTTAGTCTTATGTTTACTTCAGCTGCGTTCAAACCTGATGAATTTAATTTTGATATAATGAGGCTTCTTGCGTCCTGACAACGCATACCAAAATTATAAGGAGCTTCATTTTTGAATGGAAATAAAGCATTCAAATCTTGTATCAAACAATCAATATTTCTCTGATCTCCGAAACTAAGTTCAATAGCATTTTTAATTTCTTCCCAAGTTTTTAATTCTATTCGTGAACCAGTGAGGCTGAGAGCCCTACCAGTTAGATTGCCAATGATAGCTCGCAAAATGTATGTATTGATTTGAGGATTGGCTTGATCATAAAAAGATCTTATTAAATTTTCGCAATTCTCCAAAAAAATACCTAATGTATTTGGGTTTTCTTCATAGCTTGGAATCACGTCAACATACAATTTCAAAAGTTGATAATATGGTGGGCGTGCCATATTGATAGGTTCAACTGAATTTCCGGTAGTTAGCGAGTTTTGAAATAAATCGGCTAAATTATCTATATCGGTTTCTGACATGAAAATAAATTCAAAACAAAATTCTCGGAATGCGTGAAAAATAAAATAAATGAAAGTATTATGTGGAAATAGCTAATATATATAATAATATACAGGGTCCTGCATCAGTGGTTTTTTTCCAATATACGTCCAATATAGTCAAATATTCTACATTGGTAACTCTCTCAAACGATATATCTGAAATCGACCTGTGATAAAGAGGGTATGGAAAACAGGTTGCCACATATTGTAAATATTTTTTTTTTATCCTCCCTATTTCAAATGGAATACCCTGTATATTATCGATCCATAAGAAGCGCCAACAAAGGCTCTACAAATGTTATCGAGTATTCCCTATGGTTAAGTTTAGTAGTTTTTCTTAAAACAGCCCTTTTTTTCGAAAAATGGCAAGTATTCATATTTCTTCGCTATAATCTGAATGAACGACTTTTTTCAGAACGAAATGCATTCGACGACTGATAAGAATATACGAAAGAAATCTTGTTTCAATTATGTACATCACAAGGTGTCCAAACAAATATTTTTTTATGAAATAAATGTGTGTATCACATTTTTCTACATGGAAAATTATTTTTTTCATTGGATTTAATGAAAAAACATTATGAATATTACTAATAATTTTTTTTCATGTTTGGTGTATATTCATGTATTAAAGTCAGTGCTTAAGTTCTAGATATTTAAATTGTCAACTGGCAAACTACAAAAGATAAAGTTTAATGAAGGTTGATAATGAAACTTTTATAAAATATGTTCAACATATCTTCCATTTTCTTGAATGCAGAGCTGAAGTCTATGTTTGAAAGACTGTTCTACCCTGCGCAAGACAGCTGGTGTAATGCTGCGAAGAGCATTCGTTATTCTAAGTCACATATTCTCGGAAGAAAATGGTGGATCGACGAAAACCATATTTTTTATGTATCCTCATATGAAAAAATCCAGTTTCGTTAAATCTGGTGATCTAGCTGGCCACCTGACAGGCCCCTTCCGTCCAATCCATTCATTGGAAAATACTTAATTTAATTGATCTCTCATTTCTGCCGAATAGTGAACAGGAGCGCCATCATGTTGTGACCACTTGGTATTGCGAAGGTCAAGAGGAATATCTTCTAATAGACCTGGTAAATCATTTCGTAAGAAATTGAGATACATTGTTCTATTCAGATGTCCCTCAAAAAAGTATGGACCAATTACATATTCTCCAATGATGCCTCCCCAGGCATTTATCGACCACCTATGTCGATAATAATAAGTGGGGATTTTCTGTCGAATAATAATGGTAATTATTTCGATTCACAAAACCATTTTAATGGAATATCGATTCATCCGACCATAAAATGTTATTGAAATAGCCCAATTGCAGAATCTCACTCTTTTCTGAAAATCGGCATAGTTCTTGTAGTAGTTCTTGATGTAATTGAACGTGGTATGGATGAAAGCGACGTTTCTTCAAAATTCGTTGCACTGATCTCTCACTTATATCCACTATTTCACCAATTTGTCGTTGACTCCTATAAGGATCTTCTCCAACAGCAGAAAGAACTTGCAATTCATTATCTTCATTAGTAGCTGGCTTGATGCGCTCATGTTTAGAATAATTGATACATCCAGTTTCAACAAATCGTGTCAGGACCTTTCGGAAAGATCTTTCATCTGGATGCCTTCTATCTGGATACCGTTGAGAATAAATTCTACTTGCCAATAAACAATTCCTATCTGATTCACCTAATATGAAAATAATATCAATCAAATCACTTTTTGAAAACAACATTCTGATGAAATTATATCGAAAGTTCAACTTCACGATTCACTTAAGATTTCAATACTTATTTGCAGGCTACTCGATTTCCAATAAATATTTTATTTGCTGAAAGGTTGTTTTAAACCGAAAGAATATGGCACAAATTTCGAGATAATTGAAATTATTGTAAACATTCAAGAACGTACATTTTGTGGTGTATGTCACAACTTGTTTATGTAGCAACAGGTAATAAATGTGTTACAAACATGAGAGAATCCCGGTCACAGCCGTCAAATATGGATTTCACAGTAAAAAAATCATTGATATTATGGCGATGAAATAGAAATAATTGTCATTTTTCGAAAAAAAAAAAAAATTAAGAAAAACTATAGGACACCTTATCAAGTACATGATTGAAAAAGATACTTTTGTATATTCTATCAACCGTCAAATGGATTTTGCTTTGAAAAAAGTCGTTCATTGAGATTATAGCGAAGAAATATGAATACTTGCCATTTTTCGAAAAAAAGAGCTGTTTTAAGGAAAACTAGTAAACTTAACCATAGGAAATACTTGATGACATTTGTAGAGCCTTTGTTGGCGCTTCTTATGGATCGATAATATACATGGTGTTCCATTTAAAATAAGGAAGATTCTGCACATTTTTATTTACAATATGTGGCAAGCTGTTTTTCATACCCTGTATATCACGGGTCGATTTCAGATATATCGTTGAAGAAAGTTACCAATGTAGAATATTTGAAAAAAAATTCAATTGGACTTGGCACAACTTTATAATTTCATATATTCTGAGTGACGAATATTGGAAAAAAAACCTGTCATGCTAGAAATCTCGAAAACCGTAAATATTTTCGGAGTGAAGATATACATAAAGTATCTTTTATTTTCTATGTAGAAACCGAAAAAGCGATGAAAAATATAGGTTGCCGTTTAAAGAAACCCAATTGGGATCCACCCAGAAAAAATTGAACACCCTGTGTGACCGACAATTGTTTTATTTTGTCGAGCTCGAGCAATAAGGTAATATTATAGAAATATGGATTCCCATCTGTTTCCTAAATAGAGATATGGAACACCGCGCCACTATTGCAGGATATAAAAACAGATACCGTACCGCAGTCTTGTATCTACGTGTGCGTAGTACAAATTTATCAGTGGATATATTTCTAGTATATCTCTCAAATTAATGAAAATAAATTTCAAGGAAGATAACTTGGACTTTATTTTTTCACAGTCTTCTTTTTAATTCAGACTCACCTGAGAATCTAATCGAGTTGTGAATACTATACAATGGACAATTTTCAATAATAAAAACCAAATTAACGACTCTCTTCTGACTATGATGAATTATTATTACTTCTGTTCTCTGGGTTTTGAAAAATACACTGTTATCGGTGAAATAATCGGAAACTCTACTCATTAATTCTGAGCATTTGTTCGCTGCCGAGATAATTAATTAAAAATAATCTGCATACTATGCAGTGTGATGGGTATCGCCTATAAAATTATCGATTTGATAAACAACATATAAAAAGCACACATGGTACCCCCATCTCTAGATGTCAAATTCTCTGAGTTGAATTGTTGAATTCAATTTTCCGAGAGAGCTTCTAATGAAACGAATTGTTTGCGATGTTCTAGAAGAAATGATATCCAAGATAAGGATGCACCCCTCAAGCCATACACTTCAAATTTAGTCAACAGTTTTTTATGATTGACACAGTCAAATGCCCTGCTTAGATCACAAACAACTGCAGCAGGACACTCGCCTGCATCAACATAATCAATAATCTGTTGATCTTTCGAACTGCAATCCATGGGGTTCACATGCTAAGATGTCAATTTTTTCTAAAAATCACGTGAGTCTGTCTAGACGAACATACTCAAACACCTTCGAGGAACTATTTGATACTGTAACAGTTCTATAGTTTCCTAATTTTTTCAAATAAGGGCAACACCTATCCAGTTTTTATATTCTCGGAAAAACATCCGGTTTCGAATGATTTCTTTATTGAATATGTGATAAGTTCAGATATAATGGCATTATTTCTCAGGAGGACCACTGGAAAGTCATTTTGCCCTGCTGACTTTTTATATTTAATTTTTGTAGTAACACTTTTCAAGAGCTCTTTCTCAGATACTGGATTCAAAAACATGGTTTTCACATTGGAGTCAATGAAATGTGTGAGGTTAACTAATGGAATATCAAATCATTGGGACCTTCAATGAAAAATTTTTAAAATGTTGTCATTAATGAGGACACTTCGATCATTTCTGATGAAAATTTCATTCGAATTGTTTTTGTTATTTGTCAGGTCTTCTACAACATCCCATGAAGAACGTATAACATCATCCGAATTTATTATGCGTTCTAGCATTGATCATCAATAACCTATTATACCCCTACCTATCTGTTCTATATTCGCTGTGTGCATAAGGCTGGAGTGGATAGATGAAACTATGACAGCGCCCATGGTGGCAGGAGAAGGTAATAATCCTGGTTATCACATGCACAAGCTGAAAACTTTCAGTTTCTGTGCTCTTCCAGTTTATTCACAAATCACTTAAAAATATTGCACCATACTTCAGATGAATAAACATAATTATTATCGTAGTGGCAACGGTCACCGTTGGGTATTAATCACAACATACATATAATAACATTGATCCATCGCTATTGTTGTGTAGTCCATTGCAAAAATAGTACCAAAAATATTAGTACGTTTGAATTTTATACATTTTCATTGGCATCACATAAGCTGCGGCAAAGAAATAAGTGTTCTGTTTTTCACGATATTTCAATATATAATTCCGGGACGTGAGGTTTTCATTCGATAAATATTTTATATGTTTTCCGTTTTTCATTTGATAGCCCAGAAGTGTACACAAAAATATAACCAAGTTCCGTGGGATGGTGTTGAGCCGGTGATAAAAAGCTGATATTGACTTAAACTGAGAGTTCGGGAACGCCTGGACGGCGTTGTAAACTGATCGATCAGCCTTATGGACGGGGACAGATACTTTTGATGTTTTTCCAAGTTGTCAATCATACACTGGCATTCTCTCAGGACAAAGATAAGTACTACTTCGCAGATGATTTGTGTTTTAATTTTCACGAACTTCTTCCGGTTACAAAGCAATGGGCCTTACATGTGAACTGATGTTAAATGTAATGCACTTTGAGGACTATGAGTAAACAGCGTTACTTGTACTGTATAAGCAATACGCAATATTTTGTTGACGATTATACGTCTCAGAGAGTGTTGAACGTGTTGGTATTATTTAGGAACCATTCAACGTCCTCACATCCTTGCAAGGGTGGTAGTGAGATCCCATATTCAACTTAAATTGTGAACCTCATTCATTTTCTGATTATCATATTATTTGAGAATTCCATTGGATATTTTTACGTTGAATTTGATGTTATTAAGTGGTTTCCATTCAGGTTGAAGCTAGCCAGGGTTATATGGGTACTTTTTCAATTTGTTAAACTACTTAGCACCCTCACTTTATTGTGTTCTCAAGACCTCATGATTCTTCGACCTTATTAAACTAACGAGCAAGCACTTGCCGTACCTAAAAGTGCACAGAGGTAGCATTACTTAATGATATACAAAATATCTACAATTTGACATGCGGTGAACTATCGTATATACACATATTTTTTATCATTCACCTACTTCTTTCTGTGACAGAAAAAACTTTGATTCATCTGGAACTAGTAGTGCGCACAAAATTGTCACATCGTGGTAGATTATTTAGAAATCGTTAAAAAATTTAAATTGTTACATAGTCAGTATTGGAAATAAACCAGGAAAACTTCAGCTATCGAGTCACTAGAGGGCATTACCAGTCTTGCACACAGCGAATACCCATAACAATACATTGCAACTGAATTTGGTTTATCTCCTACTGAGAAAAAAAGTGAGGTGATTTTATTTACTGCAACCTGAATTATAACATTCGTATCTTAGGACTTGAAAGTGAATTATTAAATTATAATTGAGTAAATTTTTATTTCTTGGAGTTATTTGACCTCTGCTTATTATCATTTTTTATAGTGTCAGTTGGGATCCCAAATTACTCGAAATGAGTTCCATCCTATATAAGTAGAGATATTTACACTCTGAACGCACCCAACAAAAAATGTTTACACTTCTTCCAGAGGGCTTTGCTTAACTTCTGAAATTTATGATGACCACATCCGAATAGAAATGTTCATGGTTCCATCATCATTGGGTGCGTTAATACCTCTTTTTATACGTATGCCCGAACCAACACGCCCCTGTCGGGAAGTACATAATCCACTATATATAACTGGTCGGTGTCAGTCAGTTAAAGCTTTCGTGGATGGTATGAGCTAAAATTAACTGATCATAAAACAGTGTTGTTTCAGTGTCAAAATACGTGAAGTTTCATCGCGTAACGCTGTCCACGGGATTTTTCGATAACGCAACTCTCAAACTTGGCCTGCGCGAGATCGGAGTTTCTCGGAAATTGTGTGCTTTTACCGAGAATTCCATGGAACCGCGAATGCCATATTGAGGTTAACAACAGGGTGAGTGTTTTTTGCCAATATTGTTTCGATAACTAGGACAGTTCGAATGCAAATGTTTTTTTTGATTATGATGACCGCTCGAAAGATGTGGTTTAAAAATGAGTGACCACTCATAGGCGTGCAAGTAAGCTGTTGTCCAAGGTACTTGTTTGCTGCGTCCGTTGCCTCATAAATCCAAAGATGGATTTCCGCCCTAAGGTGGGGCACATAATTTTGTTTTCAATATACAGGGTGTTCCAAATTAAGTCGGCACCATTGCCAACTCCGTTATTATTGATGCTACGATTTCGGTTGAACGGGCAAACTGGTAGCATTTTCAGTGGCCTTCTCGATGCCGAAAACAAAAAAAAAATTGACAGTCGCGTTGGCATAATATTTCATAAAATTATATTTTTTTCAAGGGAACACCTTATATTTTTTCATCCATTTCAATTCGTAATAACATTCTCAACAACAAAGCTCATATCACTTTTTTTCCTAAAGTGGAAAATGAGCGACTTATGTGAAAATATTTATTTCTTTCACTAGTACAAAAAATTTCTTTGTTTTGGCGAATAAAACCTCATGATTGTCCAAACACCCATTTTTTGTACTTATACGAATGACAATATTTTGTTACTAATAGCAAAATAAGACAGTAAAAAGAAAAAATTGCGCTGGGATGTGAACTCGTGAAACCCGTGATCATCATGTCGCACCACTCAATTGACACCACCA
Organism: Gonioctena quinquepunctata; assembly: GCA_018342105.1. Lineage (NCBI taxonomy): Eukaryota > Metazoa > Arthropoda > Insecta > Coleoptera > Chrysomelidae > Gonioctena > Gonioctena quinquepunctata. The sequence continues at coordinate 6,456 of JAFIRS010007793.1, read as the reverse complement.
AGCTATTTGGTATTAATGTACAAAACGATAATTTCCATCTTAAAGCCATTCCGCTAGCCGCATTTATTTTGTGAATCAAAATATGTCTGCTGTAATGATAACTTTGAAGCCATTTTTGTACAGAACAGAAAATACTGGAGGGTCATATGAATGTGGTTGGAAAAAATGTGTTTGATTCGATAAAACATAATTATTATGAGCAATCAAGTCGCTTTGAAACTTTGTTGAAATTCTATTTGTCAAATATTCTCAAGTATGTCATGACAATGTCATAAATTATTGTAACTGTCAACTACTGTTCGAATATTTTTCGAAATGCCGTTTTCCCATCAAGAAAAATGTGATATGTTAGGATCCTACTTGGTTTGCCAGAAAAATAGCGTAAGAGCACTCCAACACTACAGCAATTCGTTCCCCGATCGTGAATTACCTAATCGACGTTTTTTTGCTGTGCTTCATCGTCGATTCAGGAACAATGAAAAAGTTTTTGAGAAGAGGAGAACTAAAAAACGTTTTGTAATATCTGAAGATACAGAAATTGACGTTTTATCCTACTTTGAGGTATATCCAAATAATTCCATTAGAGATTTATCTAGAGAAATAGCTGTTCCACTGTCTGGTATTCAACGAATTCTGAAGAAACATAAGATTTCTCCTTATAAGTTAAGACCAGTGCAAACACTAGAACCTGGTGATCCTGAGAGACGATTGGGGTTTTGTCGGTGGTATATGAATAAATGCAGACAAGATCCAAACTTCAATAGAAATATTATATGGAGCGATGAGGCTAATTTTTCAAATCGTGGGATGTATAATAGAAAGAGTTTTCATTATTGGAGTAGACATAATCCATTTCTAGTCCATCCCCACAATCCGCAAAGACGATTTAGTATTATTGTTTGGTGTGGTCTATTTAGAGGCAGAATTATCGGTCCATTTTTCTACCATGGTTCTTTGAACGGACCCCGTTACATTGATTTATTAACAAGAATGTTGGAAGAGTTTCTCGATGATCTTGATCTGGAGGCTCGTCAGATGATCTATTTTCAGCTGGATGGAGCACCACCACATAATGTCAGTGGCGTAAATCGACTGCTGCGAGGCTATTATGTAGATGAAATGAAAAATTATATTGAAACTATAATTAATAGAATTGATGGCCGAACTGTGTTGAATGCCACACGTAGTGTCAATAGAAGGGCCCAAATATGTGTTCAACAAGAAGGCGGTGTTTTTGAACATTTACTCGATATTTTATACTGCTTTATCAAACCCGTTTGTTATAAATCTTTCCTATTAATACAACTGTCTTATTTTCAACTTCACGAAAAAAAGTCAGATGGGCTTTGTTGTTGAGAATCGAAATGCATGAAAAAATATAGGGTGTTCCATTGAAAAAAATATCATTTTATGAAATATTATGACAACGCGACTGTCAATTTTTTTTTGTTTTCGGCATCGAGAAGGCCACTAAAAATGCTACCAGTTTGCCCATTCAACCGAAATCGTAGCATCAATAATAACGGAGTTGGCAATGGTGCCGACTTAATTTGGAACACCCTGTATAATATTTATTTCAATATATATATATATATATATATATATATAAGTTCGTCATAAAATTGGCTTCATATGAGAAAAAATGTTGCTATTGATATTTCTGAAAAACTCTAATGTAGGTTCGTTTCTGCATGTCTGACAACTGAAAAATGCGTTGCGACTTATATCACATGACCTAAGATTTGGCGAGAATTTTCAAAAAAGTTGTCTGTGGTGCCGAAAAATGTGTCAAATTGACATGATATCGAAAAAAATGTTCGGGAAAATGTTTTTGGAATCCAACGAGGACCCCATGTACCAATTCTGAACCATATTGAAAAAAAATTACCATTTTATTACTCTATCCTTACTGAGAAACATTATACATTCTTGTTTTATCTGGCAACAGGTTTAATAACCTGAATCACAAAGGATTGGGTCAAACCTAATGAAATATTTGTGGAATAAACATTTTGCGGGAGATTAATAATGAAAACACGATTTAGTCTTGTCACTAGGTGTAGTCATACCCTGTATATTGATGCACATGAGTTTATTCAATATTCTCAACCCGTTAATGGAATTCAAACCAACTAATATTCATAATTTAAACTCAATCATATATTATTTATCCTTGCTAAATATAATATTGGTTAGTAAATTTGAACTTCAATGATTCGGCTACATTTTTGAATTTTTGAAGGCGGCTTTGAAAAAATATCTACTTTTGTGAATATCACAATAACTTGTTGACAATTTTGTTGGAGTTGTCATAGCACAAGAGAAATAGCTGAAATTTTCAGTAGTAATACCACCAGTGACTGAATTTTCGCGTTAAGTCTGTCGATTCATTTCTAAACGAAACTGAGTTGCTTGAAAACACCACGAGTCCGCACGGAATTTGATAATAATAAATAATTCAAATTTTATTATACCTAATCATGCAATATTTATTTCAACTATGAACAATTTGTTTTAATTATTATTTGTTACCTATAATAATGAATAATCTTTCATGAACACGAACATAATACATTATCCTCGACTATATTTATTATAAATGGTGCATTCGTAAAAATGTTGAATGGTATGACTGTTATTAGGTAGATACAATGTATTGTTGGTATTTTTACTTGATGTACTTGGAGTTCTCCTAAAAGTATTCACTATATTCTGATGATGTTCAGCACTGATATGTAAATACGGTTTCATCGAGTTCGAACTTTCTTGTCCAATAATTTTCATAGCTCGTTGTTCACTAACGCCGGATTGTAGTAACTGACTAACTGCAGTGGCACGATTACAGTGATTTGTTATTTTCAGTTTCTTAGTGTCCAATCCTTTCTCATCTGCAGAGGGTTTTGTCCATTTTGATATTGTAGGGTAATTCTTGTACCAATTATTATTATTATATTTATTCCACTTGCCATCCACTGTCAGAAAAAGTCTGTCATTGGTAATAATTCCCCTTTCCGATATAAGTTTCCGGTATAATCTCACAGGACACATTTCTGGATTTTTTAATTATGAGTACCTAAGCCATTTAGTATCTGCACAGTTTTTATCGCCACCTTGGCGGGTTTTGGAGAATATCGGGTTATATGCAATTATGTTAGCCTTTGTTGTCAGTCTCTCCCTTAAAAAAAATTAATACATGGAAAAAGTTGCTTATTTACCTCTTCAAGCTAGTTCTACTGCAGCTATGTGGAAAAACTTCTTTTGGAGTCCCTCTGGCGTGTCTTCGTCCCGTAAGCACATATTTCTATATTCGTCTGAAGTCATAGCGACAGAACTCACTTTTTTTTTTTTCGGGGACAGCTTGCAATAATTTTCTTTTACTATCTCGAGCCGCCCTCGCCTCCTTGAACATTATATCTTTGAAGGGATCAATATGTCTCTGATACTCACAAAAATATTTTTCTTGTACAAATTTTGCAGTAGTGTTCCATATGGTTTCAATAACACTCTCCTTGTGATGAGTACCATCAATTTTCCGCATATTGAATGCCCAGCCTTCCAGAAAGAATGCTAATCTTTCGTTGCTATTTTCTGCATCTAATTGGTAGTTGCGTTCCACACAGAACGTCATAAATTGTCTCCATATATAAGATATTTTTTGTGTTACTGGGTATACTTTCACTTATAATACCACAAGAGCTTCAAAATTATCGGGTATTTCCCGATAGGTTCGTTGCAAACAAATGAAGGAGTCAAGTTTTTCAGGTTAAAAAATCACGAGCGCGAAGCGCGAGTGATTTTTCCTGAAAAACTTGACGACTTTATTTGTTTGCAGGGAACCTTGAGGGAAATGCCAGATAATTTAAGCTCGTTGGTATTCGGGGATTATTTTTCCAAACAGTGGTCATTGCATCCCAATCTTTTTCCTCCAACGCTGCTGCACTTGCCCTCCGTTTTTCCGGAATCGATTGTAAAGCCTTACGCTTGGCATCACGAGCTCCTCGAGCGGTCTTGAATGCAGCATCCGAAAATGGGTTGATTTTGATGTCGAAATCGTTCAAATACTTTTCTTGAAGTAATTTGGCAGTCTGATTCCACATTGTTTTTATTGTACCTTCTTATAGTCTTCTCCATCCATTTTCTTCATATTGTAAGCGTAATCTTTCATAATGTTTGCCAATTGCGCTTCACTCGTTTCAGCACTCAATGTGTATTCCCTCTCAGTACAAAAAGTAGTAAATTGGTTCCAAACTGTTTTTTTGCCTTCTCCGTATTAATGGGAACATTTCCTTTGACTTTTTTATCGATGGTGGACAGAGAACAAACTCCAAATCGACTCATTTTCATGCAAAATCTCCAATTGTCACAATTGAATTCAACCTGTCAGTTTGAAGTGTGGTTAATTTGACTGGATCATGTTTTGTTTTTTATATATAGCAACTACCAGAGAAAATTTTCAAAAAATTATCAGTATAATACCATGTAGGTTGTACCACGTGACGTCGAATGGTGCAATTCTATTGGTCGATATTTGGGTCGGAAAAATAATCTTCAATATTTTGCTTCATTACTTCGAAGTAGCACCTAAGTGACTCATTTTGACGTTTGCAGCTACAATTATTTTTGGTCAAACTGTCAAACTTTGCATTGCGATCCGTATTCATGGTTACGTCGTTGAAAACACGATGCTAGTAGACCAATCAGAATTGAAAGACAGCTGGTGTTTTCGCGATGTCTTTGGTTTTTGATTGGTCAGATTTTGTGAAAATTCGAAGGTTCGTGAAATATTCAATGGAAAGCATTCATACCAAAATTTGCAGTTCTCAAAATTGTAGATGGTGGGCAGATCATAATCCTGATTTTATTATTGAAGCCAATATAATTCCAAAGTGGTTGTATGGTGTGGAATTTTAAATGATCGAATTGTAGGTCCGTTCTTTTTTAGAAAAAAGTTTATATAGCGAACGGTATTTGAACTTTTTACTGATCGAGATATCTACATTTATAGACAACCTACCATTACAAGAGCGGATTCGTTTATTCATTCAACAAAATGGGGCTTCTATTCATTCTACGAATGAAGTGCGGAATTTGTTGAACAATGAACTTGGTGAGCAGTGGATAGGTCGATATTCAGGTAATCCTTGGCCTGCTAGGTCCCCAGACCTGACGCCGTGTAATTTTTTTTATGGGTAACCTTTTTTTTTTTATGTTCTGGTTCCCACGAAAAGGGATATCCTGTAATGTTCAGAGAACATCGTGGGAACCAAGGGAAAGGAGGTAGGAGTTGGTGTTCTTCTTGAATTTCTGGAGGTTGTATGCCTCGGGGAACACCTCCCTAGGCAATGAGTTCCAATGCCTCGCTGTTCGTTGGATGAACGAGTCTTTGGAAAGTGATGTTCTGCAGGTCTCCAAAGTGACCACGAAGGGGTGTGATGACTGAACTTGACGGGTTAGTCTCGAAGAGACTGCCAAAGCAGGAACGATTGTTGATATTTCAGAAGAGCATCGCCCATGAAAATATCTATAAAATAGAGACAAATCGCCAACTTTTCTACGGTGTTCCAGAAAGTGAGCGAGTTTGTAAGCGAGGCATCACCGACGAGACGAATTGCCCTTTTTTGGACAGAATCCAATAGCCTCAGGATATGTTTAGGTGCCGCGCTCCAAATATGGGAACAGTATTCCAGGACAGGTCGGATCTGTGCCTTATAGATCATAAGCGGCTGGGTGGGGGTGAAATAGCTCTTTCGGAGGTAAGAAAGGGTATATATGAGGGAAGTACGTTCGGTATATATGTATTTTGGAGATAGCAACGAGGGGTGAATAGGTATATATATATATATATATATATATATATATATATATATGGAAGTTTAATGTACAGGGTGGGTGCTTCAACTGGAACTAATTCGCTAGAGTCTCAGGATAAAATATGTGGATAAAACGCAAAAACATGGCGAATGAGATTTTTGTAGTCTTTCCAGTAATTATCTTTAAAGGGTGAAACCCAATCCCACTTATTTTTTTTAAATGGAATAATACTACGTGTGGCCCTTGTTGAAAAACCAAGCAGTTTTCTTTATTTCACTATGATAGTTGATTTTTAATATTTTTTTTAAATAAAAATCTAAAATTAAAAAAATTGATAGACCATAAAATGTGTCTGAAAATTCAATTGACGGCATTATCCTAATTAAAAATGTATGCAACTTCTAAACTATCCAAAGAGGTAAAACTACCCACAGCTGAAAAAATCTGTTTGCGAAAGTTTATTAAAGAAAAACAAAAATAATAATAAGAAAGTTTTGTGTTTTAATTTAAATAAAAAATATTTTAAACTTCATTACGTTTCTTTGTTCCTATCTCAACAACTGTTCGAAATGAGCACACACGATGATAAAATTCACCCTGAAGTCCCCTCAAAGTTTCTGGTGTAATTATATTCGAATTTCTTCT
>JAFIRS010007792.1:0-21915 GCA_018342105.1 Gonioctena quinquepunctata | reverse complement strand
ATGGGCCCCCTCTCATATTGGGATTGCTGGTAATGAGAGAGCAGACATTGCAGCCGAAGAAGCAATAAACAGGGCCGGATTAAAAGGTGTGGAGGCCCTGGGGCAACAAAGGAGTGGAGGCCCCTAATTATTTTTCAAACAAGTTTTTTTTTTTATTTATTGCGGAACAAATCAAATTATTTCGACACGAGCATATGTAGGTATAATAAAATACAAGAAATAAATTAAATTACAGCGTAAACAAAGGGATTCTTGCGAGCTTTTTTCGACGAAAAATTATTGATGATTTCGGTCAAATCCAGCATCCGGAGAAAATCATTCTCAATGCTAAGAAGCGATAACTTTGATAGGCGGCTTTGTCTCATCGTAATTCGCCTATTTTTTTCATTTTGGAAAAGAGCGCTTTTCAGTTCAATTTAACAATATCACAAGAGAGTGAAAATAATTCGACAGATTTTCGAAAACTTGTTGCCAGGCAATAATAGACAAGAGAGACCAACTGGCTCGAGTGGCTATTGCCAACAAGTAGTTTGAGAAAGAAATCTAGATAATTATTTTCTATATATCGAACTCTCGTGTGGTATTCTTTAGATTATTTTCTGATGTTACGATCATGAACACATTTTCTTGCAAAATTATATAATGTACTAAACCGGTTTTGATTATTTCACACTTTTCATGCATGACAGACGTCAAATTAAAATATAGGTTGTCAGACAATAAAAACAAAATACCTCAAATTATTCCCGCGACAATTTTCTAGGTAGAATATTCCCACTATTGATTGGCCAAGACGTATATGAATTATTTGAATTGAACGTTTCCATTGGTTTCTGGCAATGTCAAAAAATAATCACTGTAATTTCAATGTTTGAGAATGTAGCTCTGGAATTTTGTTTTTCAAGAATTTGATAGTAGAACATCTTAGATAGATAGATAGATAGTCCTTCTCAGAAGGATTTACATTTGTTGCGGAATGTCATCTTTCTCTTAGACTCACACTTTCAGATTTCGGGGATTTCTCTGTTACAAGCGCGCCACTCAGCGGACACTTGTCTACGCCAATAAATAGGAAAACAGGTATAGACGGGCAAAGTGTTTGAGAATCGGCAAAAAAAATAGTCAACAGAATTTGAACTTTTTTTCTATTATGGAATGCGCACAGGGCTCTTATAAATAATTTGATGCAATCATATTCATAAATTGAAATATTATTTTCTTTTGCTTATGATTATTGAATTTCATTGTGTATCTAGATCGCTTGTGTCATTCGAAGAATACATCGACAGAAAATCCTTCATTTAATAAAAAAAATTGATATTTTTTTTTAAATACAATTGTTCTTGTTTTTACAGCTAATTTCGATACGATATAATATTTTGTATAATAGTATGATGTTTTACTTGGTGATTGTTTCTCGCATATACACATGATTCATCGATCGAAGATTAGTATTAACCATGGATTTTGACAAGAATACGAAAGATGTTTTTGAATGTTTCAAACGAAAAATGAGAAGAAAAAGTGGGAGAACTGCTCTTTCGTTGTCAGATTTTTTATATATATATATATATAATTTTGCATATCCTTCGGTATTTGTTAGAAAGTTTTACATAAAAATTTATATTGTGGAGGCCCCTCTCTTGTGGAGGCCCCGGGGCTGCAGCCCCGTTTGCCCCCCTCTTAATCCGGCTCTGGCAATAAACGACCATCAATCGAAGATAATATCCAGAACAACCAGTTCAGACATGAAATCATTCGTCAAAAATAAAGAATTTGAAGAATGGCAAAGAGAACGTCAGCAGTCAAGTTCAACACTGGCGCAAATAAAACCATCCGTAAAACCCTGGAGTCACCTTCCGAAATGGAGAAAACATCAAACAAATCTCTGCCGCCTACGTATGGGCCACACAAAATTTTCGCACGACTACCTATTGTCACGTTCTGAACAAACAATATGTGAAGTGTGCAATACAACAGTGTCTGTGAAACATATCCTGGAAATATGTCTCAAATTTCAAGAAGCAAGAAACAAATACCAAATATCGCAAAATACATGGAACTTTGGGAAGCAACTGTAACGTTATTAATATCATGTCATTCTTAACAGATATTAATATGTTCCACTCAATCTGAATGTAATGTATTGTTGCGCTAATAACTCTAGTGGTTGATGCGCCAATTCTTAGATAAAAAAAGAATGTATGTATTTTATTTTATTTCTTAGTAAGGGTAGAGGAATAAAATGGTATTTTTGATTTTTTGTTCAAATCGGTACACGAGGTCCTCGTTGGATTCTAAACACATTTTCTCTATAAATTTTTTCGATATCTTGTCAATTGTCTTTTCGCATCGGATTTTTTAGTTGTCAGACATGCAGAAACGAAGTGGAGTTTTTCAGAAATTTCAATAATATTTTTTTTTTCCATATCTAGCCAACTTTATGACGGACACTATATATATATATATATATATATATATATATATATATATATATATATATAAATGATGAAACGGGATAACGGGATAACGGGAAACGGGGATAATGAGAAAATGGGATAATGGGAGAACGGGAAAACTGGGAAACGGGGTAACGGGAAGAAGGCAGAGTCAAAAACATAACCTAGATGGAACAACACAAAAAAAATCATAGGAAAAAAGAAGAGCTTTTAGGAAAAAATATTTAGGGAATGAAGAAATGTGGCAGGACAACGTCTGTCGGGTAAGCTAAAGAGAAAGAAATGAGAAGTATTTCCTACCTAAAATCAATGAATTTTTTTTCAATTCTGAAAGGTGCTGCTAATTACATTTATGATTCGACAAACTCTAATTTCAATCAGAGGGTGGATGGGGAATTGAAGTATATTTTACTACGAAGGAAAAAAGTTAAAATTTCCTAACGCGCAGTGCAGGAAATTTTTCCTGCCCGTAGGTGTATTTTTCATTATGTCTGGTAGAAAGTTCGTTACTGTTTATATTTTTTCTTCATACCTCGGTAGAAAGTACGTATTTTCTCCATCGATTTTAAAGTAGGAAGCCTTGCATTTATGCATCGGTGACGTTGACAGACCATGCCCTCCGTAAAGCGGGAGCAAATATTTTTTATGTATACCGATATAGATGGAATTACACGCAATAAAGTGAGGGAGAGAAAGAGAGAGAGTATCCAAAAGAGGCGCTGAGGCGAGGGTCAAAAGTTGCAACATGTATTGCTCAAAATAAATAATTAAAAATGTAAGTTGTAACGTATACACCACACGGACAGGCAAAATTTCCCGCACTACGCGACATGAAGCGAAATTTCTACTCTTGCCCTTGTAATGTAATATACTTTTAATTATTTATTATAAACAATACACGTTTTAGCTGACAGCTCGTTGCGCTGTTATGTTCAACTTGTACTCCTCGCTTCAGCGCCTCTTTCGGATACTCACAAAGCTCAAATATTTGCTTCCGCTCTTCGTTTATCTCTTCCTCACTTTCTTGGTGTAGATGAAAAATATTTGCTTCCGCTTTACGGAGGTTGTGGTCTGTCAATGTCACCGATGCATAAACGCAATGCCCTCTACTTGAAAATCGGTGGAGGTAATACGTTTCTCGACCAAGATATGGAAAAGAGTGTCTTGTTATATTTCCTCAACAAGAGGCATACGTAGTTCGAACTATCTTAATTATGGATATAGGAATGTCTCCAAAAACGCCCTTTTCCTTTCAATTGAATTAAAATTCATCCACACTGGATGATGGCAACTTTTTTCAGTTCTATGGTCGATGTATTCAACACGGACTGATCTTTTTTTTTTCATTTCAGTTTCAATAGGAGCATTCTGCGCTGGAACAGTGCTAAGTTGGACTTCCCCCGCCCTCACGCATATCTTACTTCCACCAGGAAACCAAACCAACTTCAGCACACCATTACCAAACTCACCAGGCTTCACTATTACAGAAAACGAAGGGGCATTTGTGGGATCCATACTCACCATTGGTGCCCTATTTTCGGCAATACCCAGTGGCTACCTAGCCGACAAATTCGGCAGAAAAATCGTCTTACTGGGCTTGGCGCTTGCGTTTCTCATAAATTGGTTAATTTTGAGTTTTTCATCGAATCTCACCATGGTACTCATAGGCAGGTTCTTCGCTGGTATAGGGCTGGGAGGTGTTTGTGTAGTAGCTCCCATGTACGTGGGAGAGATAGCAGAGACGTCGACCAGGGGGGTGCTTGCGTCTCTCTTCCAGCTGTTCCTAGCGAGTGGAGTATTATTTTGTTGCGTTATGGGTTCCCTTATAAACTGGGTAGGTCTGGCTCTTGTGCTTGCAATCGCACCAGTGCTCTTCGGAGGAAGCTTCATCTTCATGCCGGAGACCCCAGTGTATCTTGTCGCTCGAAACAACGTGAAACAAGCTGAGGCTAATCTCAGAAAGCTCAGAGGGAGCATGTATGATATCAAGGTGGAACTGAGGGATATAGAGAAAGAATTGATGGAACGCAAACAAGTGAAAGCCTCTTTGAGCGATGTGATGCTCAACAGGGCCAATCTGAAAGCGCTGATCTCAGTCGTGGGGGTTTTGGCTTTCCAGCAACTAACTGGCATCAGTATCATGGTCTTCTACACAGTGAAAATCTTCGATGCTTCTGGTTCCAACATCTCACCCTTTTTAGCAGCTATAATAACGAACTTTATGCAAGTTGTGGTATCGTACGTCTCCATTCTGGTGATAGAGAAGGCTAATAGGAAATTCTTCCTGAATCTCTCTTCAGTAGGGATGATGCTGGGTATGGTCGCTATGGGTATGTTCTTCCACCTCAAAATGCTTGAAGTAGACACTAGTCATTTATCTCTGATTCCTCTTGGTAGCTTGATGCTTTTCATGGTTTCCTTCTGCATTGGATACGGAGCTGTACCGTGGATGTTGCTCGCGGAACTTTTCGCCCCGGAAATTAAGGGAATTGCCAGCGGTATCGGGGTACTGACCAATTGGGGGTGTGCTTTTATTGTAACGATGGCCTTTCCTTTGATGAATAGCAGCTTTGGGATTCATTTCAGTTTTTATACGTTAGGTTTGATGTCAGCACTGGCGACTATTTTTGTTCATTTTGTAGTGCCCGAAACCAGGGGAAAAACTCTTGCCGAAATACAAGAAGAACTTCATAGATGAGTTGCTGTTCTAGGCAACGTCCATTTTCTAAAATGTGCTTTGACGCTCTGGAGATTTCTTTTTGTTTTGTGTCGATTAATATTTCATTCTAGCGAATAAGATAATTATTAAGTTATATCGTTGAAGATCTATTGCAATGTTACGTGTTTCGAATGAACTCGCAATGTGTAACCTTGAGCTATAATTGTTATGAATTAACAAATATTTGACGAGATTACGTTGTGGAAAATATATCATTCTTACAGGTATAAACATTTATACAATCCACACTTTTTTCCGAAAATCAAATTTCAGGTGTACGATCATGGTCTGAAGATAAGATGGTTGTTAGACCAAAAATATTTTCAGTCTGTTTTAATTCTATTACATTGTAAATGAACTCGAAATAGATAAACAAAATACTCATTCCTAGCTTTTATACGGCTGAACAAAAATGGAATAAATTCATAATGAAACAAGATTTTTTTTCATTTCTGAATGATCTTGATCATTTTTCCTCTCTTTGATATCCTACCTATTGCGGACATTTATATACAGTGAGACCAAAAGTACGTCGCCCCCTGATAATTTCTTTATTTTACATATTACAAAAAAAATTGAATACAAATGTTGTAGGGTATTATTCATACTTCTCAATGGCTTTGGTTTTATTTGTACAGGGTGTCTCAAAAAAGCATACCCTGTAGGGTATCTTCATCGATCTATCCAAAGCTTTTGATTCTGTATGCCATAAAAGACTTCTAGAAAAACTAGAATATTGGTATACGGGGTAAGCCGTATGATCTGTTGAGATCATATCTCTGCAATCGAAAACAAGTAGTTGACATTTATGGTGTCGTGAGCAGGGTAGATCAGGGATAAAAGTGCCACTTTTTAGCTTTAATTTAATACGTGCCTGATTACCTGAACATCAGTAATCACAATGCATGAAAGGAAATACAATATAAAATTGATATAAAATTGTTATTAATGTACTTTTGTAACGTTGCAATTGGCACTTTTAGTCCCAACTTTGGGGCTTATAGTACCGGCCTGGGGGTAAGAAGTACCAAGTAGAATTTGAAAATGAATTAGTATTCATCTCAGCAAATAAATGTTTTATTAGGTTTTCAACCGTATACAAAAACTTACTGACTAGGTACATTTCATATTGGATTTACTCATCATCACTATTACAGTTTATGCAAACAAAAGAAAACGATTCACCTGAGATACATTTACTGTGAGCTCATTTTTTACACTCTAAACATTGTATCCATTCTTCAGAAGGCATAATCTGAGAAAATGGTTCATAACAGTAAAGACAAAAGCAATCGTCTGTCTCTGATTCACTGCTCGATTCAGAAACTTCTTTTTGTATCTTAACCTGTTTTTTCTTCGTGAACACCTTTTTTTTTACTTGCTCAACTTTTCCTTTTATAGCAGTATGTCTCCGTTTTATTCCTTCATTTGAAGTTTGCCTAGGACCTGCCTTTGGAAGTGGTCTAACGCAATGCGGTGAAAATACTTTGGTGGAAATATCAATTTCAAATGAAGTCAGGGGAGTGACTGAAACTTCAGAAGTAACCGAAACCTCAGAAGTGACTGGAACTTTAGAAGTCGAACATGAATTTTGAGGAAAAACATTAGACGGTCCAGCAACAGGACTACTTCTTTGTTTAGGAGGTGTAACCGGCCCAGTGATGGCGTTCTCTTTTTGACTGTTATCATCAATAGGACAGGGTCGATCGTCATATAGCTTGGACTAAAATCTATATCTGTGAAGACGTTCTGATCGAAAGGAAAAATTCCGGTTTTCTTGAACCCATTTATAATATTAACGGGACACAATGCCAAAGGATACGCATATGAAACAATTGGAGGAATGTCGTAGATTGTCATAGATTTACCCGCGTTGTTTCTCATCCATGCGTCTTGAGCAGAAGACATATAATTTTAAAAGGGGCCATATACTCCCACGTCTGAGGGCTGAAGCCGATGGGAGCAATATTTAAAACAGGTATATCCAAGTGTGATTCATGATTGTCTAGTAGCAGAAGAACGGGTGATTCTTTCGTTGGCTTCACGTACGCGACAAAATGTTTCATAAACAGTAGAAATTCAACTTTCGTCATCCAACCCGAAATATTAGCGGCATCCATACAATCTGGTGGACCTTCACGAATGAAATATTCCTTGTAATGTTTGCTAGGAAATAAAAACATGGGTGGTATATACATTCCACATGCTCAGATTCCTCCCACAACTGTGACGTTCGTTCCTCTTTCACCAGATGTGAGAGCACCGGTTTGCCTTGCGCCCTCAATTCCTACAATTTTTGGTGGCTTGGTTACCGTAGAAAAATCGGTTTCATCTACATTCCAAATATTTGACGCTGTAAATGAATACCGATCCATGACTTCTTTTAGCTTATTATAAAATTCTTGAACATTCGATTCATTGAAAGATGTTGCTCGTCCCAAACTGGTAGCTTCAGGTGAACGTATAGAAAGTGCTGGCTGTCTCTTAAAAAATGAAGTAAACCAATCAGCTCCGGCTTGTTTCCGCTCTCCCCACGAATCAGGTATCTTAAGATTAAACTGTTTTGCACATTCGTAGGCCAAAGTACGTAAATTTTTTGGCGTTAAGCCAAAGTCAATTTGGGCTGATTGTTTGAGATAATCACACAGATCATTTTCTTGTTCATCTGTGAAGACTCGACGACTAGATTTGTAGCCAAATGAGGCGGTTTCAGAATCTGCTCTGTATCGGTCTATAAATCTATTCAAACCAACTCTGCATATGTCATAATTTTTGGCTGCAGATCTTATTGGAATTCCTTCGTTAATCACGAATTCAGCTGAATGCTTCATAATCCCTACTGGAGTTTTACCTCTTTCTGTTTTTCGGTGATAATTCCGCATTCTGTAAAAATAAAAAAAGAATGTGTAATCATAACTGGGGCAAGAAGTGCCATACGGCATTTATTACCCCATGACGCTTGGTACTTTTTGCCCCACTGACCAAGTTTTTATAAATTTGTTTGTAACAAAAAAAAATATGAGAAGAAAAAGGAAATGGTCCAGTTTACCTACGTTTGAGTATTGAAAACCTCACTTTGTACGTCCTTCCTAACACCACTATGGAAACTAACTGATTTCACGAACAAGATGCGCGGCATGTCGTAGTTGTTCCATGGTTGCCGTATTGGATACCTATGACTGAATTTGCAGAAATAGTGACGGTTGGAACTTTTTACCCCTGGCACTTTTATCCTCGGCCTACCCTACTCCTAGGACAGTTACTTACGGTGTTCCCCAAGGTACAGTATTGGGCCCTCTACTATTTACCATATATATAGACAGTCTACTAAAAATGCGATCTGAAGGAACTATCCTTAGTTTTGAAGATGATACGGCAGTCTTTTACAACGCCGACACTTGGCAACAGCTCAAAAAAGGCAGAGAAAGATTTCATTAATATAATTAAGTGGTTTCAATTCAACAAACTCATAATGAATGTTGAGAAGGCTTAATATTTGCCATTCACCTCATTCACGAAACATAACTATTCCATAGACCGAAATATAACTATTCCAGAAGTAAGCTCCATTAAATATCTGGATATAATAATGGACCGACACATGAATGGGACGTACATGTATCATACTAACAAAAAAACTGGGAGGATTTTTGTCAAGATGCAAACGTCTCAAGGAATATCTAGATATAACTCATTTGAAAACAATATATTATGGACTAATACAATCACAGCTTAAAAACGGTATCATTGGATGGGGAGGTATCATTGGATGAATCGCACTTGAATTGCTTGAACATTGTACCGAGTGGGCCAAATTGGACACTTTTGAAGGGAAAGTCCTGTTATCAAACTGGATAGATGAAAACTGATGGCTGTCTGAGGGTCAATTTTTATGACAAACTCAATGGTGAAAACCGCATATCGATATCTATCATCATTTCTGAGTTACAGCATGTTTTTCGAAAATGTGCATTTTCGAGAAGTTGCTGTAACTTTTTTCCTGTCTAAAATTCTTTGTTTCTATAAAAATATTTCCGGAGCACTTTTTTACGTAGAATTCAATGGTTTGAGTAATTTATTTTCCCAAATCATATATCAATAGTTATTAATGGAATAATCATTTTTGTAAATGAGACAACCTGTATATTCCTGCATATTTCAATAGAACTTGAAATTACCATTCCAAAAATGTAGCACACTTGATGTTCTGCTAGAGTCATCTTTGGAATGCAGAGCTCTTAGGTTTTTTCATCAGCCTTTGGAACGCACACTTTGAACAAGTGGGCTTTGGACGACGCGGCGATGAAACAGAAAGCAAGTGTTCACTGGTAGCTGTCAAATTTTGATTTAAGCAGTGAAGACGCTCCTCAGTTCGTGGTTTCCGTTCATTTTTCAAACACATTTGCAATGAAGTATGAGAATTATGCAAAATGGAATATGATAGTCTGTTCTATACAAACCGGGGAAAATGCAGAGGGAGCAAGCAATTTGTACCATGAGAGGTATCCAGAGAGAAGACAACCTTTTAGAGACATTCTCACAAGATTGCGACATAACCTAATTGATGATGGTCAATTTGAAAAGGAAAGGCCAAAATTATATGCATCAAATAGGGATAGGGAGTTAGAAGAGATAGTCGTTTTAGGAGCTGTTGCAAATAATCCCAAAACGTCAACGCGAAATTTAAAAATATGAACAGGCCTACCAAGAACTAAGTACAACCAACTACTAACGTTAGGCGGATTTTGAAATAGCACAAATTTGAGCAATAAAGGACCAGAAGAGTTTATAAACTCCGACCAGGATATTTGAACGCCGCATGGATTTTTGCCAGTGGTTCCTGGAAAATTGTAACCAAGTGCTCGATTTTTCGTTGAATTGTATTTGGACAGACGAAGCTTATGTAAGCAGTGCTGGCATTTTCAACCGCTACAATTCTTATATTTGGGCACAACAAAATCCTCATTCTATTGTGGAGCAGAGAAGTCAAGGAAAATTTGGATTTAATGTATGGGCAGGTGTTTTCAGGGGTAGAATTATCGGCCCGTTCATTTATAATGGCATTCTCATATCTCAGAGGTATTTAGAAATTTCAAGGCAACAAATTGAACCCCTTGTTGATGGATTGCCGCTAATGGAGCACAGGAAAATATATTTTCAAACACTGCAATTGTCAACAATGTTTTGGCTGCAAATTTTGGCAATCATTGGATAGCCAACCAAGGACCCAACCGTTGGCCGGCCAGGTCACCGGACCCAACCCCTATAGAGACTTTTACGTCTGGGGAAGGTTAAAAGATCTTATTTTCAAATTGCCGACCAACTCTAGACACGAATTGGAAGCGGCAGTGATGCAAAGTTTTGCTTCTCTCACTCCCATTGAACTAATTAATTCGGCAAGAAATGTTAAAAAAAGGTGCCACCTGTGTGAGAAGCTGGTGGACATTTCGAACACCTCCTCTTAAGAAATATTTTGTTCTTATTTGTTCTTAATCATTATTATTGTTGGAGTTTCATTTATTAGTAGAAAATATAGTATAAATTGTTATCAGTTTTATTGAAACTATGAGTATTAATTACTGCTGTGAACAGCTTTCTCAACATTTTATAGCTACTAGTGAACACTTGCTTTCTGTTTTGTCGCCGCGTCGTCCAAAGCCTACTTGTTCAAAGTGTGCGTTTCAAAGTCTACATGAAAAAACATAAAAGCTCTGCATTTCAAAGATGACTCTATCAAAACATCAAGTGTGCTACATTTTTGGAATGGTAATTTCAAGCTCTTTCGAAATATGCAAAAATATACAGGTTGTTTCATAAAAAAAAAATCCGTTACTATCTATTGATATGTGCTTTGAAAAAATGAATAACTTACACCATTGAATTCTACGTACAAAGGTTTTTCGGAAATGTTTTCATAGAAACAATAAATTTTCGACAGGAAAAAAGTTACAGCAACTTGCTGTAACTCAGAAACGATGATATCGATATGCGGTTTTCGCCATTAAGTTTGTTATAAAAATTGACCCCCAGACACAGCCATCATCTATATAGTTTGCAAATAGGACTTTCTCTTTAAAAGTGTCCAATTTGGCCCACTCGGTACAGAAACAAATCTCAAAAGTTATTTTAGGAAAAGGAAGGACTTATGAGAGTGAGAAACTATACGAAAAGTATAAAAAAATTAAATAAAAATAACATGTAACGATCACCCATATAATACCAGGAGACGAGAGCAAGGCGTTGTGATCCCAAGATGCTTTAAAGTCGTGGGTCAGAGACACTGCAGCTATCTGGGCCCGAATAGTTGGGACTTATTAACAGAAAATATTAAAACCATTCCATCTCACAGAAACTTCAAAAACCAAATTGAAACTTGGATAAGAAGTTTTGACAGAAGCTTATTTGAAAAAATCACCATTCAATGTAATTAAAAATAAAAAATTGTTTATAGATGCCGAAGAAATGTGTATTAGTAAATATGTATTTGCATATATGTGTGTTTGTTTATTAATGTATGACTGTAACCTCATCAATTATTTCAACTTGAACAATATTATGCAATAACAAAAAAAGTATTTGTATTCATTTCAAGTCATTATTTTACTATTAGGCTACTTCTAATATGTTACTTAATTTTACTAACTAACCTCAACTATTAGTTATATTACATTGTTTTAATACTAAAGTGGCTAAATCACGCACAAGAAACAATCTTTCGGGATTGTTACTTCAGTGATGCCATCGGTTATCTACTTAAATTACATGTGAAAAACGCATTTTCCTGTTTTTTGAAATAAACATTATTATCATTATGGGAACTTACTTTCCTCGTCGAACCATTTCTACTATTTCTCAAGTTGTCGAATCTTACTGAAAAGTAGTACAAATGTAACCGTAGTAAATATAACCAGAACATTCTGATAACGTATGACAAAAAAATTAAAATTTTAAAAAATTTTAATTAAAAAAAAATTTTTAAAAAAAATTAAACCGACGAAAAAATCAACTGAAAAGCTAAAAATAAAATGGACCTTCTTAGTCTAAATGATAATTGAGCTCCTAAACTAATGCGAGTAACTGATTTTGAGTCGGCGCCAAACAAACAATTATTGATGATCATTATATTACTTTGAAAGAAGTATTCAAAACGCAGCCGTGCATCTCGCTGCCATCATTCTACGCTTTACCTAATTCAATTGCTAGTTTGTTTGGCGCCGACTCAAAATCAGTTACTTACATTAGTTCAGGAGCTCAATTATCATTTAGACTGAAAAGATTTATTTTATTTTTTGCTTTTCAGTTGATTTTTTCGTCGGTTTAATTTTTTGTTGAAAAGTTTTTATTTTTCAATTTTTTGTTGCTGAAATCTACTAATTACTACCTACTTAATTTTTTATTACTTCCAGAATACTTACCTAGCTTACTTCAACCATTACCTATTGAATAATATGATTTTCTATTTTAACTATTTATTGTTATATAATATAAATTAATTTTGAAAGTTCTGGTTAGTTGATTTCATCACTTTCTATATAATTCCATCCTTTCATAGAATGTAATCATTTTGACGGATGTAGGAGGGTCTGTCAATGTCAACTACATATGTGGTCCAAAGGTCACAGGCGAAAAATATAATATACATTAATTTTGAAAGTTCTGGTTAGTTGATTTCATCACTTTGTATATAATTCCATTCTTTCATAAAATGTAATCATTTTGACGGATGTAGGAGGGTCTGTCAATGTCAACTACATATGTGGTCCAAAGGTCACAGGTGAAAAATCAACCATCCCCTATTTTTCTAACCATAGGGGTGGATCATTTCATTTCAAATTGGAATATGATCAACTATGAGGTATACCCTTTCTAATGAAAAAAAATCATCCAAATCGGAATACCCACTACAAAATTACGCCTGATAGAATCGGTTAACGGACCAAAAGTCAGCCGGTGAACGATCAATATTCTTCATTGTGCTACCCTTAGAGATGGATTTTGTTGTTCAAATTGAAATGGGACCAACTTCGAAGTAAACCCTATCCAATGAAAAGAGAATAATCGGAATCGAACCGCTCTGTGAAAAGTTGTGCGTGATCATACATAAAAAAAATATACGCGTCGAATAGAAAACCTCCTCCTTCTTGGTTTCGTCGTTAAAAAATGGAGAGTTATTATCTATTTTAAGATATGTTCGATATGTTCATCCTGCATTTCTTGACAAAAACATAGTCGGGTTGTCAATTCTTCTCCAAAATTTTACAAGGTTTCATATAGTCGCAAAGAAAGTAATCAAGAGGTGTGAGGTCCGATGAGCGAACTGGCCACTCTGTTGGACCTCGACGTTCAAACTATCCATATACCTTTCATCTAAGTAATTTTTCATCTCCCAAAAATAGTGTGGCGGGCCTCCATCTTGCTCAAATGTTACATCCAACTTAAATTCATGTGGGTTTTGCGCAACAATGTCATTGATATTGGGAGTGATTGAGTCTTGCAGTATTCTGAGGTATCTGGGACCATTTTAATTTTCTTCCAAGAAAATGGACCTATAATGTGGGCACCTAAAATACCAGCGCCAAGACATGGATCTTCTGGGGAAATGTATTTAGTCAAGGGCGGATCTAGGCAACTTTTCTGGGAGGGGGTAAAACATAGTAACATTCATGGGGTGCGCCCCAATTTGGGAAACATAAAAATACATTGTTTTAAAATACATATTGTAAAATACAAAACATAAAAACGATTTATTAATTTATCAGTTATCGTTTTTTTAGCACAAATTAATACATTTGTGTCTGCTACGTTTGAACATTGAATACATTTTAAATCTTAAACCAAACTACGAATTGAAAAATGGTTCATTAACTTTGGTTTTCAGTAGAAAAAGGAACTTGAAACTAAAAAAATAAATCAATAGCGAATTCAGTTCGAAACGATATAGAAACAACACAACAACTAAAATCGTAATTCTAGAGGCAAATTCAAACCATGTTAGTGAGACAGAATCCTAATAAAAAAGTACAATGAAACTAAATCTATGTTAAAAAAAAATAAGAATCACAACTAGGGGACAAACTCAGTTTTGCGTTTCTTCAAATTTGCAAAACAATCTATAACTTTCTCTATATCTATCAAAATATTGCGGTGGATGTGCAAAAGGGCAAGACTTGCTGAACGTTCCTCACTCATGTTTGATCTAAGCCACGTTTTGAACCGCTTTAAAGCCAAAAAAAACCTTTCTGCAGAAGTTACACTACAGGGCAGAGTTAGCAATAGTTGTAATATTGATTTTACATATTCAGTATACTCAAATCCATGAGGTTTTTGTTTTTACATTTATTTTGTCACAATTTTAGCTCTGATTCTGGAGTTGGCAGATGTTCCATTATCAGATGAAAGAATTTTGAAAAACAATTTTTTTTAAATGAACTTGGTAGAGCTACATTTAAATTTAGTATGTTAAAAAAATCACTATCAAATCCATAGTCTAAATCATTTATTATTGAATCTTGAAATAGGAATGTATATTGTAATTGTATAACCAGATTAACCAGTGCCCATTTATCCATCCCGAATTCCATACCCATAGCATGTGTGAACTCTTGCACCACCCTCACAGATTGCTGCAGATCTCCCCCACACGAGGCATACTTTATTATTATTATTATTATTATAGTCAAACAAACAAACGGACAGATCGAAATGTCGATATTATTACGATAATGAAACAACGTTAATGTTAAATAGTAATCATGACCTTCTCACCAAAAACTGAATGGAGATATAATTTTCAAGGGAAATTTTACAAATAAATGTTCATGAGTAGGAACTCGACAGTTAGGTGTATGTATGACATACATTAACGGCATATTTCAGCAGCTTTCCGGATTATTAATGGTATATATTGGAACACCCTCCATTTGAAATAATCCATTTTTAGTCACTTTTTCAAGCAAACGAAATAACTATATTTTTGAACATTCCTGTATTAAAGTAACTGGGATTTAGCTAACGCGTGGAAAGCCTCCAAGTACCACCTTACTTTGAACCAAATTTCGGAATCATTGTATCACTGAGCTCGAAGATATCAGCATCATTAGAGATGAAATATCAAAGTTGCTAATACTTTCTAGTAGAAGTGGCAACACCGCATTGTCGAAACTATGTCATTTGGGTAGATAATGTCCAAATATGCTTTCCATCAAATTTTCGTTGCCTGGTTCACCGGTAACGTCTAGTATACCGTGAATCAGTCTGTATATATATATATATATATATATATATATATATATATATATATATATATATATATATATATATATATGAAAGGGTAGTCTTTGCTGACTAGTTAGGATATAAACTGGTTGATAGTGGGGAATGCAGCAATGTTAAAAAGAAAACTCTTGTAAGTTTTTCCAAGCTTTCGGAATTGGTTTATTCCATCATCAGGGGAAACTAAGGTGAGAATGGATGACACGATGTTCGTAAAAAATATTTTTGTCTTTTGACATTAGGTAATAAATAATGAGAAATGTAAACAGAGAAATGAACTAATGTTCAACTACCACACTTATATGTTAAAAATTATAAATAACACATGTTAAAATCTCTTCAACCATGTGGTTGGAATCAAAACTGACAGGTCAGAAATTAAATTCACATTAGAGTCTAATGTGAATTTAATTTCTCACCATTCCCTGATGATGGAATAAACCAATTCCGAAAGCTTGGACAAACTTACAGGAGTTTCTTTTTTGACATTGCTGCATTCCCCACTATTAACTAGATTATATATATATATATATATATATATATATATATATATATATATATATATATATATATATACAGAGTGGCCACTTTTTTAATGGGATTGTATTGGTAACTTTTAAACCATAAGAGTTAGAAGGTCGGTCAAATGGAGAAAAAGTTGCATTCATAGAAGCATTGTCAAGCAGTTCAAACAAATCGAGATTATAAGGGCCGGTTATTGAGACATCATAAGAAAAGTAAATTCTGTCATTTTGATTTTTCTTTTTTTCCCACTTTATTTCGAATATTATCAAAAAATGTCACAGGAGTTTTTTATTCGACAGTGAATTATCCTCATTTTGACATAATCAGATTTTGTATCCAACGTTTCGTACGCTCTGGGCCACCCTCAACCTCATTTTTTTCAATACGGACCTGCATATTTTATGACACTTTTCGAAATAACTTTTAACTCTGAATTCAACGATATATAATACAATGTCATTCAAAATTTATTTTCAGGTGATTTTGACCCTTATCCAAATTTCTTTGGGTCGGATCTGTATTACATTTAGGTACCTTTAGTTTAATTAACAACATGCAATACATTTCGATAAGAAAATCAACTTACTCATCTTCAACTGAATGGAACGTAACAGAATCAAAGCAAGAAACAAGTAATAATTATTTACAAATTTCAAGAGGTGAAAAACCTAATTCATAATAATTAAACGAAACTATCATTTAATGAAAGAAAAATCAAATGATTATTCGAAAGTAAATGATAAACATTAATGAAGTGTTCGAAATGTCCACCATTTTGTAAAATGCACTTTGCGGTTCTGGAACCCATACTTCTTATATATTTGCTTATTTCGTCTCCTTGAATACCTTCCAATACATTCTCAATCTTCTCGCGAGGGATCATTATTGTTGGATTTGTTATTTGTTCCGTTGAAACAAATTACAGAATCGAACTTTATTTTGAGATCATTACGATATAATTTTTGCAAGGCTTGGTATTCAAATTGAAAATCATTGTATTCGCGTCTCTTGACTATTTCATTATCAGCAGTTTTTGATAAATTACATTCACTGGCCACAGTTCTCGATTTTTTTTCTGGGTTCAATTGAATTTGGGTCAGAACATTGATATCGTTGATAGACTTGTTTTTTCCTACATACACACAACTCTAGGTTTATTGAATGTATTATTTTCAAGTAGTAGGCCGTGGATAAAAAAGAACATAACAAGAAATGTCAAATTATTTGTCACTTCGTTTATTATTGTGTCACAAGAACTTGTCATTAAATACTTTTCTGAGTAATTTCGATTTAACTTATTCGATATGGTAAGATACACAAATGAAGAGAAGAGAGATATGTTCGAAGTGTACATAAAACTAGATAGAAATTCGTTCAAAGCACAACAAAGGTATGGTGAATTATATCCTGAAAGAACAACACCAAATATTTAAATGTTTCGACGTTTATCTACAACGTTACTTGCACATAATTCATTCATCAAACCTAGAGGTCCTTATGTACGACGAAACGAGCCTATCAATGTTCTGGCCCAAATTCGAATGAATCCAGGAATAGGATCGAGAACTATGGCCAGTGAATGCAATTTATCAAAAAGTGCTGTTAATAAAATACTAAGAGGCACGGATACCATGACTATAAATACCAAGCCGTGCAAAAACTACATCGCAATGATCCTGAGAGAAGGTTGCAATTCTGTAATTGGTTTCAACGGAAGGTGCGGAATAACAACAATTTTGCGCACAATATCATTTGGGGAGACGAAACGACATTCACAAATTCTGGCATGTTCAATCGAAGGAACAAACATTTTTATGCCACAGAAAATCCTCACTTAATTCATGAAGTTAGACATCAATATCGTTTTTCTTTGAACATATGGTGCGGTTTGTTGAATAATAAATTACTGGGACCCTATTTTATTGACGGCAACCTAACCGGAGCAAAATATCTAGAAATTATAGAAGAAATGTTGGATGATCTTCCTATACGGTATCGGCGTAATAGTACATGGTTCCAACAAGAGGGATGTGGTCCCCACACAACTCAAGAATAGTCACAGACTATCTAAATCGAATTTTTCCCGATTCATGGATTGGAACAGGAGGTCCAGTAGCATGGCCTGCCAGATCTCCGGATTTGAATCCGCTGGATTTTTATTTGTGGGGATATCTCAAAAATAAAATTTATGATACTACGGACCCGACAATAGAGATTCTTCGCGAGAAGATTGGGAATGTATTCAAGGAGACGAAATAAGCAAATGTATAAGAAGTATGGGTTCCAGAACCGCAAAGTGCATTTTACAAAATGGTGGACATTTCGAACACTTACTTCATTGATGTTCATCATTTACTTTCGAATAATCATTTGATTTTTCTTTCATTAAATGATAGTTTCGTTTAATTATTATGAATTAGGTTTTTCACCTCTTGAAATTTGTAAATAATTATTACTTGTTTCTTGCTTTGATTCTGTTACGTTCCATTCAGTTGAAGATGAGTAAGTTGATTTTCTTATCGAAATGTATTGCATGTTGTTAATTAAACTAAAGGTACCTAAATGTAATACAGATCCGACCCAAAGAAATTTGGATAAGTGTCAAAATCACCTGAAAATCAACTTTGACTGACATTGTATGATATATTGTTGAATTCAGCGTTAAAAGTTATTCCGAAAAGTGTCATAAAATATGCAGGTCCGTATTGAAAAAAATGAGGTTGAGGGTGGCCCAGAGCGTACGAAACTTTGGATACGAAATCTGATTATGTCAAATTGAGGATAATTCACTGTCGAATAAAAAACTCCTGTGACATTTTTTGATAATATTCGAAATAAAGTGGGAAAAAAAGAAAAATCAAAATGACAGAATTTACTTTTCTTTTGATATCTCAATAACCGGCCCTGATAATCTCGATTTGTTTGAACTGCTTGACAATGCTTCTATGAATGCAACTTTTTCTCCATTTGACCGACCTTCTAACTCTTATGGTTTAAAAGTTACCAATACAATCCCATTAAAAAAGTGGCCACTCTGTATATATATATATATATATATATATATATATATACATATACAAAACTAGGGATATTGGGGTAAGCAGCAATGAAAAAGAAAACTCTTCAATGTTTATCCAAGCTTTCGGAAATGTTTATTTCCATCATCAAGGAGACTACAATAGATGAAAGAACTAATAGTAATACATGTTCAAGTGCGAAACATTATGCTACTCAAAACTTTGTTGAGGTTGGTTTCAATGATGATTAACATATTCATCTAACATAGTGGTACAAAAAAAAAGTAGATCAAGGAATAAAACGAAGTTCAAAGTTAATACAACCACATTAGCATTGTTTGAAATTATATTAGTATAAATGTGTACTCTATGTGGTGTGACAGGTTAGGAATAAATCCCGCAATTATATTTAAGTCACTTGGAAATTGTAACAGTGGTGCCAAGTGTTAGATCAGTACCAACTGATGTTACCAGGTGGCGGTAATGTTAAAAAGTACTATTATTTGATATTACATTGTTGTAAATTTTGATTGATATCTAAAGATAATAAATAAGAGTAGATCTCACTCAAATGGTAAATATCTGTTTTTTTATTTAAACAATTGTTTTCTTGGGAAATGGAAGCCATTTCTAGGAATGTTCTCTTAGATGTTGTGACTCTGTCGCTAGCACTTTCACTGAATCATAATTCATCTGGTTTTCAAATTTATTCACATATTCTGTCAGAGCACATCATTTAGGATACAATCTGCAGTCACTTTTATGAGAAATTACTCTGTTAGATAATGATCTTTCCGTTTGATCAATATTTTGTTTATTAAACCATGACAAGAAATACTATACATTACATTTGACATTGAAAGTAATGGAGTTTTATTTTTAACTTTAGAATGAACTGATGTGATTGTTTTATATGATATTTTGAATTTTTCGGGATTGTGAAATAATCTGGTGAGTTTAAGAGTGATCTCTTTTATATATGGTGTTGAAGTGAAAAAAGGATGAGTGTGGGTAGTGTTAGTTTCATTGTTGTTTGAGACAATGTTCGAGTTATTACTGTTTAAGGCTAGTACTTCTAAGTGAGACGAAGTATTATATAGAATGTTGATTACGTGAAGTTTTTGGATATGAATTTCCTAAGAAAAGGTTAAAGAGAATGTTCAAATTCTGTTTATGGAATTTAGGATCTGAGATTTCCAGAACTCTTAATTTCATTTGTTTTACCAAGTTCACCTTCATAGCCTGTTTGTGATGAATGGTAATTCAGGTATCTACCTGGGCTGCATGGTTCCCTATACCAATCTACCAGTAGCTTGTTTTCTGTTGTCCGTATAAGCTTGTTATCAAGAAATGGTACGGAATTATCGATGTTCTCAGTTTCAATTATGAACTGGATATGAGGATTGTAGCTATTGAAGGTATCGATAATCTCATCCACACCATCATTCGGTAATGCTAATATAATATCATCAACTTTTTTTTATGAAGTTGAGAATTGAAAGATGAAACTGGAATAACATTGTCTAACAAATCATCCATGACGTACGCTGCTAAAATGGGTGGAATGAAAGCCCCCATTGGGGTACCAAAGGTTAGTTTATAAATTTTATAACACAGTACAGAATTAGGGTTGAAAATTTACGAGGTGATTCTACAAACCACCACTGCTAGGGGCACAACGTAACTAAGGGACGAGCCGCCGCCGCGCATCCCGTTGCAATCGTATCACTGTTACGCCCTGTAATTACAGAAATGCATTTAAAGATAATTACCAAGACGTAACCATTGTATACCGAATGCTTAAATGACTCATCTAGGCGAGAAAAACAAAGTTTATTGATTGCTACCCGTTACAGTCACAGCGAGAAAAGGAAGTCAGTTTAAATAATTACCAAAACATCCGTCCAAAGTCGATAACACACCGCATCATTATAATAGTAAACAAACTCGTAATTCACCCGGGGATCGACCCGTCTAGACGCCATAAATTCACCGCGTATGACAGTCATTAAATATAACTTTCCCCAGAGAAGGCATAAAATTATGTTTTATATATTTTTATCTATGACAGAAACAAAACAACCCATTAATTATTTTTATTACGACCAGTTGAAGATAATTATAATCGCTAGGTGCGGTTAGACAAATTATCACGTGATCCGACGAAGGGTTATAAAAGCGTGAGTTTCATATCAACAAAGTGCATTCGATGTTCAACAGTGGAACTAGAAACATGTCATCCTCAAAAGTTAGGTTAAAAAGTTAGTCGAACTACATTATCTTACAATAATAATGAGAGTTTCCAAACCAGTGTAGTGAACTTCAGCAAACATAGAAACTCAACCGATTCAAATCAAGTATTGAAGCCCCTAGTAAAAACACGAGTGAACAGTATAGTTTCCACAAATTGTCAAAGCTTCCAAAACAGAGATCATAACGGGATTCCGCAATTTCAATGTTTTACGATCACTTAGAAAAACCTTATCTGTATACGAATATACCGGACGAATTAATTAGAATAACCGATTGACGCGGGAGAAAACGAACTGATAATAATAACTTCTAAGCTAATTGCCGTTTAAAACTACTCCAGTGAATAAGTGTTAAACAGGGTGAGTCTCATGTTTGTTTTTCTGTATTTATGTTTATGGCAAAACCCAACCCATTAAAATGTGTATGTGTCTATAAAGTATGTCCATAGTTTTCAAGATCACCAAGTTTTCAAAAAGAGAATTATTGTTAGTCGTTTGCAGCACTTGATTGCAAGATTTCTTTTAGTAAAATTATTTCTATTGTGAAGCCCATTGCAGAATTATCTGCCAATACGCTACATTAGTCTTCATTGTATGAATATTGTTGCCTATCATACGTCCATAGACGATTGATAGGATTGTGTCCATTTTTATTAAATATATATATACTT
>JAFIRS010007791.1:0-21916 GCA_018342105.1 Gonioctena quinquepunctata | reverse complement strand
TTTTGTATTAAAAACTTTTATTTACATGAAAACTTGTCTTCGACAATATTTTTTCATTTTTTTTTCATCTATCCTTCTTTGGTGGGTTTGTGCTTCTATGCTTGTATTGAAAAAAAAATTTTTTCATTTATTTTCTCATTTGAAAACCGTTGGTCCAACAAAACGAAGTAGAAGAAATATTTGCCGGAAAAAAAAATTTATGTCTAATTTATACCTGGTGAACTCCAAGAGTATATCTGCAACGATAATATAGTGATAATGAATATATGTATTCATTCACAGAACAGTATAAGAAAATACAAGTTAGATTTTTGTCTACCAATAGGATCAAAGACTGGATAACTCCATCTTATGTTACACCTAACAAAAAAAATAAGATAAATGACATATGTTCAACGACGACTTGCAACAATGCATAAACAACCTCAACAAAGTACATTGTACGATTGATTACGCCTAAGGTAGGTCGACTTCCTTTACGAATGGAACTATAATTGCATTGTTCCAATGTAGTCGTGAACTAACAATACTTCTTTAATTAATGAGTAATAAAAAATCGTCGGCATGAATATTTCCGACACCAACACCTATAAGCATATGAACTCAAACATAACAGATTATCCAGGAAGTTTTGTTCGAGGCAATATTTGAAACTTGCCAAAGATTTTGCCAGGAGGGAAAGTGGAAATTCATTATATAATTAGGCACGGATACAGGGGGCAATGGGTGCAATTGCCCCCATCCCTGAGCAAAACCAAAAAAGACTTTTTTCTTTGTTTAGAAAAAACTTTTGGATAATAGTTAAAATCGAACAGAAATTGCGTCCCTCCCCCCTCCCGAGCACAAATTGTAGACGACCGTATATAATTCAGCTATTTTATAGATGATTGTTTCGTTTTGTTTTGGGTCCTCAACTTCATTTTGAGTGCGGGCTTGGCCCTTTCACTCTTCAATCGGACAATGACATCATCTTATTAGAATTTTGAATAGTTTATACATAACATAGCTATGTATAGTACTCTGGTGTATAGCTAAAATTGCGCCAGATCGAAACGTTTTAGACACTAGAGAATATGTCTAGGTCTTTTGTATCTTGAAGAGTTTTCAGCCAGATAGTCAATGGCCTCCCGAATTAATGGGTTTTCGTGTCATCATTTCCAATTAATCAAGTGTTCCAAATAATTTGTATGAAAGTTTGCAACACTCGATATGGAAATCAATTTTTAATAACATTACGCGATGATAATAATATTCTATTCAAATCTTGGCTAACCAAAAGTATTTCGGGTCAATTTGATTTGGACAGTGTCAGCTGCATAAATGGTTCAGATGGTAAATATACGATTAAATATTTAGGGCAAAGTCTTCAAGCGTCATCTAGTTCGAGGACTCGACCTCTTGTCGAATTCAATTTTATTGAATAATTTTTTTTTTGTTAGAATATAGTGATTTATGTAGAGATAGCTCCTCAATGAAAAAAATGCATTCAACAGCTCTTCATTGGAATATTTCTGCACGTAAGTCAAATTATTATTATAATATCAATGGAATATATTAACAATTCTTTTTTTGTTTCAGTTTCCGATATACATTATTCAAGTCAGTATTGGATCAAATCAATCGATATTCAACCATCGAGAGTTTGAGCTCTCATATCAATTAAGATGACACCGACCATTCTAAAACGTTGCTTTCCTCAAGATGAAGTCGCTAGATGTATGTGAATAATTCAACTCTGGCATTGAGTTTCGCGACAATCTACTGGAATATTGCAGTTCTGTGGAAACAAATTGACAAATGTGATTTGAATATGATTTACCATATCAAAAAACCTTTATTCCATATCTTAAAATAAAATCAATGAAATATGAATTCTAATTATTCTCCCAAACCCTCATATTTCCATAGTTGAAAAACCAAGCTATTCAATACGTCGCTAAAAAAAACAGTTGTCGTTGATCAATGTATCTATTTTTCTTTACCAAAAAATGGCTGAAACCAATGAGTTCCCCCATATAGAATTGTGTTTATGAAACTCATACAAAACAATTTCATCATAATTGTCCCATTCAGAAATATCACATTGAGTGGGCATAGACTAAAATTAGTTATATCCGACAATTTTCTCAAAGCAATTCCCTAGCCCTGAAGATCACGCACATTTTTCAGAGGTGAAAAACTTGAAATAATATTTATTCATTAGTTGAATTTTACTGAAAACGAAATGAATATGATTTCTAGGATCCCTCGATATTACAGCTGCCACCCGAATTATCTATGCCTGCATCTCACTGTTGAATATATTGAATATACTGGATGATATTAGAGGTATTCTCAACGAATAACATCTGTTGAAGATGAGCCCTCAGAATATTTCGCATTAATTGTTCATTTGGAAGAGACATTCTATGTACCCTAAGTGAACAATTAGACATGCATCCTTTTGGAAAAAGAAATTCTCATTGTGCTAGTTTGTGGTTGAATAATACAATGGAAGGCCGTTAGCAGCCCCTCATCAGAATAGCCAGCTTCCAAATTCATTTTACTGAAGAAGCTAGTGCTATTTAGACCTCGCCAAAGAGGAGTCGTGATTATTCTCAAAAAGCGTTTTTTTGTTCAGAATGATATCGCGTGTGCAACATATTTCTAACGACATTACTAGTGTATTGGATTTTTAGCGAGATCAGCTTATATGTAAGTAAATTGCAATATTTTGATGAGTGAATATGGCATATATTTTTCAAAATATTGATTTTTTTCATCAGGTTGATGTGTTCATAATTACCATCAATAATTCTTGCGGTATTTTAATTTTTTTCTATGATACATGAAACGTTCAATATTCAATCAAATTCATTCTGATATGTGTACATATCCAATCAAATCCCTTCCATGAGAGTGTAATATTATTTATTCAGCTTCTTTAAGAATAATACCAATACTCATAATTCCTCCAATCACTCGAGAAATAATTAATTTTACATTTTTCACATTTTGAATATCATTGAATACGGTGAAGCGAAGCCTTCGATAGTGTCATTACTGAGCTCCAACATCATTTCTCATTATTGATAAATGCCCAAACCAAGTTCATATTTTGCGTCAAATATCAAAGATCTATAAACCAGAAACAATGAAATAGTAATCTACACTGAAATCCTATAGCGCAATACCTCAATTCGAGAACCAACTTCTTATTTCATGAAAAATATCATCCTTTCAATTCAATTCTCACAATCGAGAAATTCCCAAAACAACATCATATTTTCTATGTCAAAATAATGTAGAATAGAATGAAGCGAAGTCGACAATTGATAATAGAATGATCGAGCGTCAGTCTAATTTCGCCAATCGAGTAACACATCTTCATATTTTTCATATATCAAATAACAATCAATATCATGAAGCAAAAACATCAATAAATGATAATATTGTCGTTATCAAAGTTCATATCACTTTTGTGTCACATATCAAATCCATACATATTCATCCTAATATATGCCCACAGTCAAAAATTATTATGAAATTTGGAATTTGTAATTTTTGCTACAGTTTTTGAAAAATTTTTTCTGTGTATACAAGTGGTTGAAATCATACGAACTTTACTGATTATGGAATTCATGTATTTTGATTATTGGGAATTAATATGATTTTTTCTAATCCAAAATAACAAGTTTAAGAATGGTTGCTCTGTTATTTATTTCGGAAGATTTTGGGAATCACTTTTTGGTAACATCCATATATTGTTGCAGTTAACGTTAGTATGTCATATTGCGATGCTACCACTATTGTTGAATGTGTGATATTGCACTGTTTTTGATAAAACCGCGGGATGTATGTACATGCAATAATAATTGATTTTTTATTTGTGATGAAATTGACAAAAAAAAGGACGCATATATAATTATTGGATAATGTACACTTGACATTTCATCATCGTTTTAATCAATGATTTTGCTATAATTTATCCAGTGTTCTTACAAAAATACCTTAAGTGTATATCTGTTGGTGAGGAATTGAAATGAAAGTTTTTTCAAGTTTTTTTTTGTGACATATTATTATATTTAAATCCCTTTATGCCTACACTGAAAAATGTCATTATCAAAGTTCATATCACTTTTGTGTCACATATCAAATCCATACATATTCATTCTAATATATGCCCACAGTCAAAAATGATTATGAAATTTGGAATTTGTAACAAAATAAATGTCAAACGGAAAAACAAAGGTATGGTGATAAAATATTAGATCTACCAGGAAAAAATAGCTGCTTTTTTGCACTCCAGTTTATTTATGCCTACACTGAAAAAAAACAGCTCATTCATAGTTAACCAAATTAATTAGCCACTAATAAATTATTTATTCAAATGATTCTTAACAATAATTTATAACAAATAACACAAAAAAGCAAAACTAAAATTTATTTGTATTATATGTTTTATTAATTGTAAAATTTAATGACTACTCTATAATTTTTCTTGGGTGGCCTCTTTGGAGATCAATGAACATCACCTTTTTTTTGCGCATCCAATTTTGCAAACATCCATATATTTTTTCCAGCAAACGTCAGTATATATTACGAGTTCGTCATTGTATAAGTGGTGCAGCTGTTGGATATGAGCAACTTTCTGAGCATTGCTAACACAAGCTCACCTTATTAGAAGCTCATTCGTCATGGAAAGCAAAGTGCAAATTTTCGATATGTTGGCATCTATTGATATCAACAATTTCGATTTAATTGAAGTTAATATCAATGAAGAAACATAAGAAATGGCGGAGGTAGTGGAACAAGTTGGTGGTGATTAATTTTTTATTTGTGATGGAATTGACAAAAAAAAAGTAGACGCATATATAATTATCGGATAATGTACATTTGACATTTCATCACCGTTTTTAATTCCCATATATTTTTTTTCGCGGTTTTTAATCGAATTTCCATGTAACTATATAGCGAATTCAAATTTTCCAATAAAAGACCCACTTTTCATATCGTTCTTTATATTGATCATTCAACTTGCAAAAGTGTCATACTATATCAACAAGTTGTGTGACATTCTGGTTATTTTTTAGTTAGAAATGCAAGTGGTGACCTTTCTTTTTGAGTCAGCCACAAAGTTTCGAAAGAAATGCAAGGTCACTTTGACATCAAATCGGGGATGATACACTTTCACTGCAGTAGGCGGGGGAATGGGAGGAGATTATGTGATATTGATTTTTGAGTCAACTGAAAACCATTCGATAGAAATGCAAGGTCACTTTGACATCGAATCGGGGATGATACACTTTCACTGCAGTAGGTGGGGGGGAATGGGAGGAGATTATGTGATATTGATTTTTGAGTCAACTGAAAACCATTCGATAGAAATGCAAGATCACCTTGAAATCGAGTCGGAAATGAAACAAGTTTTACATTTTTATTCGATATAAAATATGATATGAATGTAAAAAATTGCATTTTTTGAGATCCATGATTGTGTTCATTGGAAAAACCTAACCATTCAACAAAAACTTTTTGTCTTTTTCTCTTCAACATCTTCTCGACAAGGTACACGTCAGGATTTTGTGTTTTCTGCAATTTAGCTTCATAGAAGGAGCCTTGAATGGGGTTCTTATCCATGTCTTCGAGAATGTATGTTGGTGGATATGTGCTGTTGACTTTGACGATATTGAATAATTCCGTGGTGAAGTTGGCTACATAGCCCTTTTCGAATAAATTTTTATATTTGCTGATGCGAACTATGTCATTCACTCGATATTTTGGCTTGATTTTTTTCATCTTCTTTCCTTTCTTCTTCTTGATGATTTTCAACTTTGTATTGGTTTTAACATCGATGGGTTTCATACCTATTGCACGATGTTTTTTGTGATTTATCTATGTGTTATGATTGGAAGTATTTCCAACCATTTATGATTTCCATTCATTGAAAACTCCTTATAGATCCAAGTTTTGATTGTTCGAATTACTCTTTCAGTCATGGATGCTTTTGTAGTACTAAAAGTGGAATAATGTTTAATATTTTTTCGCTCCATCAATGTCAAAAAGTTGCTATTGTAAAATTCCTTTTCTTTGATCGCTTTGCACATGTTTAGGAGAATATTTAGCATCTTTCAATACCATCTCCATTGCATCAGTTATATCTTCACCAGTTTTTGATTTGACTGGTTTTGTCCACAATATTTAGAGTAACAGTCAATGACCACCAAAATGTATCGATAACCTTCATTAATTTTGGCATAAGGTTGAAATTCTGCCAAATCTATTTGCCACAAATCTCCTTTGCCTTTGACGACAGTTGATCTTCTCTGGAAGTTACGACGAGCTGGCTTATGTAACTCGTCCACAATGTGACGTTTGATATTATCAGTCATTCTTCCTTTCTGATGATGTTGTTGCACACACAAACACACGCTCCTCCTTAGATGATATTGCAAGGATTGATTGTTCAATATAGTTGCATCAATATAGGATACCTAATTTACGTAGCTCTTCTATTATTGATATAATCTCATTCTCATGTCCAGTGTGACCGGATGCTTTCAAAGCAACTAACAATCGTAAACGATCCACCAATTCTTTGGGTTTATTCCAGTATACATAGTTTTCGGTTTTGTTGTGAACACTCTCTGTAATTTTTTCATTCCTTCACCACTTTGATTCAGAAGTGTATTGGAATTATTTCTCGATTTCAATAGTGGCTTTATGACTTCCTGATATTTCTTTGATTTTTTGTATCTAATTCCAATTTTCACTCCATACTTTCTGTACAATGCTTTCGTAAAATCCAAAATTTCGATATATATGTTTCGAATTTTTGCATCTCCAACCAGGGCGGTTTCTTGAGGAATATCAAGTTATATAAATCTGAAGTGCCAGGGTATTGACGTGATTGCATAGTACCATCCCAAAAGGAGATATTTCCATTATCGAAACGAACTTCTAGATTTCCCATTTTCAGTGTTTGTGTTGAAGGATCTACCCTCACACCATGAATCGTATCATATGCACAATTACCGTTTCTAATATTTTGCTAATGTTGTTCTACCCTCAAACCATCGGTGGAAGATTCACTCTCCGTACTTATCAATGATGAAGTGGGTGTTTCGAATAGGGTAGTTGCAGCTATTTTCTCACCATCCGCATCTTTGATGGTTTCATTATCAATATCTGAAAATGATACATCACTGCTGAAAGTTGTTTTTTTTCCAATGGGGGGGGTGCTGGTTCGAATGGATCGAGGAGATGTAGACGGTTTCACAGTGGCGGCAGCAGCAGTAGCAGCAGGAAGAGTATCAAGTGGTTTTGTTATGAGGTCATAGGGCAATCTTTTTTTCCACATTTCCACTTTTGATGAAATTGAATTTTTGCCGAACAGTTTCGGTCGCTTGAACTATTGACGTTTCAAATCCATTTTGGTTTCTACACATTCATCTCGCAAGAGATTCTTATTTCGATGACGAGTTTATTGTAGTGACCTTGACGGAGTTCGATGAATGATTAAGTCTTTTCGAATTGAGATATCAAGGATATATGAAACTGTCGAATCCTTTGCGATATCGTCCATCACATATTTTTCGATCTTTATCAATGACAAGGAATCCATACTGATCATCCCAACAATTCACGCACATCATTTGAAATTCTTTGAATGTGACATCGTGCGAGAAGTGATCAGAGAAAATGTGATGTAGTTCATTTCATCCTGCTTGGATATGACGATGAAGTTGGTATTGTCACGTACTAGCTGTTTAGGAACTCGTGAATAGGTCTGTGCTAGATAGAAGCAATCAACATGGCGTCCCATACAAAAATATGATCGAATAATATCCTGTTTTTCACAAATCATATCATCAAAAATGAACACTGAATTTGATTTGGCATCAGAGGGTTGCACAATGTCTGCATTATTACTGAATAATAATAATAATAATAATAATAATAAATGCTTTTATTGAAAGGTTACATACTCTGTACATAGAACCTAACGAAAGGCAGGATTCAATATCTGCGCATGAAACATCATTGCAGAGCTTGCTCTTCCATCCAACCATCAAAATATATTCATGATCATGCTTAATTTAAAAATATTCATTACAAAAATAAAAAAAAAACAATAATAATAAAAAAAGAACAAAAATATAGGAAAAACTATATATAAAATAAAAATATTGCAGGAAATCAAAACGAAAATATTCATAGAAGTTGAAAACAGGGGTGTGCCAATTCAAGTTCGTTTTATATCATATTTCAATATACGGGAAGCTGTTTTCGATTAAATATTGTTTCAGCTTTTTTTTGAACGTATTGAGTGAAAATGATTTGAATTCAGTCGGTAACCGGTTGTATAAGCGAACAATCTGATACGAGAAGGAGCCACGGAAGAAAGAAGTTCTATGTTTAGGCGCTGTCAGGTTTTTCCGAAATCTCAAGTTCAGATTGTGTATATCTGTTCTGAAAGATAACTTTCTGAATAGGTAATGTGGCTTCCCAGTTGTAATGATTTTGTGGAAGATCGAAGCGGAATGGAGTATGCACCTGGCCTCCATATTGAGCCAACCAAGATTTTAAGATGCTGTGAAACATGTTCCCGCCTTCTTGTGCCTGTGATGAGTCTGATGCAAGAATTTTGAAGTTTTTGTAGCCGCATTCTGTCTGATTTCAGTAGTCCTGGTAATAAACTACGTCTGCGTAATTAGCATGTGAAAGTACTAATGCATCACATAGCATGAGTTTATTCTTTTTGTTTAATATATTTCTACTTGAATAAATAATTTTAAGGTTCATGTACCCTCGCTTCAAAAATATGAGTAATGTGGTCCTAAATCTGAGAGCACTGTCGAGGTATAATCCTAAATTTTTGTTATTTCCAGTAGTGGGTAATTGGACACCATCTACGGCTACATTAACTAAATTCTTGCAACGGTTCTCGCTGCTGTTCTTCCAAAAATCATGACATAAGATTTAGACGCATTAACAATGAGACAGTATTTATTAGAGGTCGTTATTAAAGAATTCAAACCTGATTCATTTGTTCGAGTGCATGGTTGAGATAGTCTTTCGAATTCTAAATACAATTGTGTATCGTCTGCGTAACAATGCATTGAAGTATAACGTAAAGACTTTGAAAATTGGGAGGTATAGAGGACGAAGAGAAGAGGGCCCAATATTGATCCCTGAGGAACACCCATTTTTTAGAATGAGTGAGTTTGACTTTTCATTATTAAGTATAACACAATGAGATTGGTTATGGAGGTAACTTTGGAGGAGTGATGTGGCATCCGAGGAAAACCCTAGGTAACTAAGAATAGCTATAACTAGTTTGTGATTAATGCGGTCGAATGCTTTGAGTAGTCAAGCAATACTAAGAGACAGAGTTTGTTATTGTCAATAGAGATATGCACATCATCGAAAACTTTCAACAGGGCCGTTGTACAACTATGGTCAGCTCTAAATCCCGATTGACAGGATGGCAATATATCGAATTCATTTAAGTAAGATCGCATTTGTAAGTTCAATATTTTTCGAAGGCTTCGAGATGGCACACAAAATACTAATTGGACGAAGGTCACCATGTTCTCTGGATTGGTGATTTTTGCCAATGGTAGGACATAGATTGTTTCCAACTCGATGGGTAAATATGTTTTTGTATACAATAATTGAATATATGTGATATGTGCGTTAGAATCATGGGACAACAATGTAATAACATTTGTATACTTATTTTGTCAGGTCCCACAGCATCTCGATTTAATGCCCAGTAATGTAGTATAAATTTCATCATCATTCGTTTCATGGTAAGAAAAATGATTTTCGTTCAATGTATTACCTGAGAAAAAATCAATAATTTCATCGTCAGGCGTGGAGTTATTATTTGAAATGCTTCCAAAAAAGTTATTGATATCTTCAACATGCATTAGGTGTTCCGGAATTGTTTTCTGCACCTTTTTGTTGTTATATACGTTCATATCAGCTAGTTCTTTTCATAATTGTTTGTTTCTTGTTAAACGATCATTGAGGTATGCTTTTTTTTCGAGTATCACAGTGTCATGATCTGCTTATAGAGCTTGGAAAAGAAATATGATTCGAAAGAATATATTCATTTAGAACGTTCACCTGTAACCTATTAAAATTCAGTATTCAAATATAACTTCTTATTACGTAAAAATTATTCTATCCTAACGAATATTGAACTCAATGAAATCAAACATTTTAAAAATAATTTCATGTAACTATGCGTGAGACCAATTTATTTATAAACCACACGTGGAATGTTCTGAAGTTGAAACAAAGGTTCCCAAACATGGATGTACCATTAAAATAGTATCTAATTATGAGTTCATCAGAAAAATAGATTCTCTATTTATAAACGACCCTAAGAAGTCATACCGTTGGCAAAGACAATGTAATAATTATATTTAAAAATAACACAAAGCCAATTGGTCATCATACAGTCGGTTATAGTTTCTCTATATGTGGTAAAACGAGGATATATAAAGAGTTGGAATCATTCCATTCGGTATTCCATTCGGGTATTCATTACAAGTCAGTATGTAATTTAAATTGCACCTTTTGATCAGATAATGTTTTAGTCAAATAGATAAAGACTTTTCTACTTCAAGTTAATCAGATGCAACCAAGTCTCAAGGCACCAGTCAATAGAACTCACACCGATGGGTTTCTAAAAGTATTTGCATACATTGATATGTAATTAGAAGAATTCATCCGACTTCATCATTGTTCCAGTAGTAAATCAAATTAATAAATTACTTATCGGGATTTCTCCAGATTAAATAACGGAATTGATTTTAGTGAAGTGAACATCGTGTCTATTACAGGGTGAGACTATATGTTTTTTCTTTGATTTGTTGGGTACCAGGCTTTATAAAATGTACATTTTTCCTCATTCATACTTTAAATTCATTGAAGTGTAATTCAATTACTTTGATAAATATTTATTATTTCATCAGATTTTGATAGTGGCTTGTTTCAGAAATATGTATAAAATGATTAATACTATCCATTGATTTTTATTGAAAATTTTGCTATTATGTTTTAAAGTCCTACAACATACCCAAGATGTTGTCCATTGAAGAAAAACAATTACAATGTTAATTGTTCTAATCCAGAGAATTGATTTAAGTATTTTACATTCATATTTTCTGGTGAATTTATATACAATGGGTTTATACGATTTATTGATTAATGGTTTTGTGTATTGTTTCGAATATTGATTTTAATTATATCTTTTAAATTTACAACCATATTATTATTTCATCTGTTTTGATAGCTTGAGGTATGACTGAGTACATAGATTAAACGAACCTCGATCATATATTTGAAGGAATTACTTGGATTTGACCGCTCTCTAAGTACATTCTTTGTGTCAACGTTTAGTTGCACAAACTTCAGTATAGAACCTCTAATGACTTTTTGTAAGACACGCTCTTGTACTGTCAATAGTGTGAAAAAGATTTAGTATTGAGTAGAGTGCATACAAATAATACCAGTATAGTTAGACATCAATTGATGGTATTTGTAAAATCCTTCTATTGGATTTTCTAGAGTGTTTCTTCAATAAAGGTTACTGTGAGGTTCGACAAACACTTGGGTTTTCGGAGTGGTGTGGGTATTCATAACACTCTGTATATACCAGGTTTTAACAATAACTGGTCAGTGGTGGGTCTTTAGAGTCTCCCCATATATCATGTTAATAACAAATGGTGTCAGTGTGTGGGGTTTGATCTATGGAAAACAATGCAAAAATAAGCATTTATACAAAGTCAAAATCTCGAGTGTTCAGAACTGGTGAAAATTTTCTGATTTTTTATTGTTTTGAATTTGGAATTAACTGTTTTGGAAGTGATAAATATTGTCAAGAAAGCATTGGCAATTTATAAGAGAAAAGAAAAGTAATTTATACAGGGTTAATCGTGAGAAAAAGTATTTTCTGATTTTTACTATTATTATTGAAATTTGGTGCATATAAAATTTAAATATGACACCTCCACTAGAAACTCCCTCAACGACTAGTCAGGTACCTCCTGTGTTACAAATTGAACCAAATATCGCTATTACTTTGGACAATGTACCTATATATAATGGGCAAACGAAAATTAAAGATTTTATTCGGATCATAGATGATTGTGCTATTCTGGGAAAATGGAATGATTTGCAAATAGTGTCAATAGTGCGATTGAAATTACGAGGGATAGCGAAACAATTAATAGACGCAGATAGTAAATTACGAACTACCGGAAGTTGGGATGAGTTAAAGAAAGGGTTACAGGAACAATTTGGTATAACAAAAATTCCAGGACAAGATAAAAGAGAGTTATTAGAATGTCGTCAGAGAAAAGATGAAACATGCCGCCAGTATTTGGCACGATTAAAAGTTTGTGCTGCCAAAATTTTAATACTCACGGGAAATGACACTGTAGATAGAGTTATTTTTACACAGACATGAGCAGGATATTATTACACAATTTGCATTAGGATTACTTGATCCGGTTAGAAAAAGAGTTTTATCTGCCAGTCCTGATACATTAAAAAGAGGCTTTGAATTGCTGAGAAAGAGGAAATAATTGAAAGTCTGGGACAAAACCGACAGATAGAAGTTTCAGGAATTTTTAATTCCAATTGCAAAATACTAATGTAGTAGTTTGTCATTATTGCCAGAAACCGGGACATACTATAAGAGATTGCAGAATGAAAAATGGTAATTTGCAATCAAGAAATGCAATAATATGTCAGTATTGTCAGAAACCCGGACATAATATAAGAGATTGTAGAATGAAAAATGGGAATTTGCAAAATAGGAGCCTAATTACATGTTTCCGGTGCAATGAACAAGGACACATGTCATTTGATTGTCAAAATGGTACGAGACAACGTTATGAAAATAGGAGGGATTTAAACGATCATCCGGTTCTCGATCCGTCTTTGTCGAGAACCGCAAACAATCGTCAATAAATCAAAACGAAAGACATATGAGGCCAAATCAAACGATACTTACCTATACTTCAGGAGAAGCTCAAAGAAATGTTATTATGTTAGAGATTGCAGGAATTTTTCGAACTATTCTGATTGATACAGGTGCTGAAGTATCGTTGGCCCATTTAAGCATTACACGCGGTATGAAAATTAATTATGAAGTTAAATATTCATTGAAGGACGTCCAAGGAAATGTCATACCATATATAGGATCAGTAATTTTACCCATTCAATTGAATGAAAGAACGCAAATTGAACATGAATTTATTATTATTATTGATGCCAATCATTTGAGTACCGAAGTGATTTTGGGACTGGATTTTTTACAAGAACATCAGGTTAAATTGGGGATTGGGAAAGCAAAATAAAATTTTTTTTGAGAAATGAAATTATTGACCTTCATACGGAACCAAAAAATATATCAGAGAAAATGATAAAGAAAAAACTTACGTGGAAAAGAAAAATTCGAAGATATGGGGATAATTGAAAGTATGAATAAGAGTTTGTTAGAATTAACCACTACAGTCAAGGGATGGATGGAAGGAATTCCGAAGACAAGTTTAGGTTCACCATGGAGTGCAAGCCCAGAACAAATAGCAGAGTATTGGAAATGGTTTTCATCCCATGAGACGAGGCCGGCCGGCTCGAAAATTATGTGAAAAATCAGGAAGTGGGACAAAAAGGAAGGCTATGTTTAGAAAAGAAAATACAGTTGAGAAAAGAGAAAATTGCGAAAACAAAAGGAAAAAATAATCGTAAGAAATTGTCCAGAAAGAAGAAAAATAATGGGAAAAAAAAGAAACAGGTGTTACTGGTCAGAATAAATTAGAGGGGAAGGAAAATTTTCAAAGCTTAAAAATAGGCAGAAAATTAATTCAGAAGAAATGGGCTAGGTAAGCGGAAACCGGAGCGTCCTGTATATTGGGAAGGTTGAATTGCAAGATAGTGCAAAGGATTTTGAAGGCATTTCAAGGTGAAGGAGCCATTTCCCTAAAAGGGTATGACATACCTTCCACCAGTACAATGGAAAAAACCAATGAACTCCGGAAAAGGTCTCAAAAGGAAGCACGAAGTCTGCAAAAAGGAATCTGAAGAGTGGATTATTTTCATGTAATAAAAAATCTACCCCCCTAAAAAAATGGTAGCATGTCACGGAAAATCAAAGAAAACCTTGGCGAAAAATAAATTGTTAGAAAATACAAATTTGGGGAGAAAATGAACGTACTATACAGGGTGACAGGAACCTGTAAAGAGAAGGAAAGTACTAAAAAAGGGGGTTATGAAGGGGAAAAATTCTAAAACACCTACTGAGTGTACAGAAATTCAGGGAGCTAAAGCTTCATGCAAAAGGGAATAAAATGACAAAAAAGGAAGTCGAAGGAAAATTTTCAAAACACCTACAGAGGTACAAAAAATATGAGGAATTGCTAAAAATCGGGGGATGAGGATGAAATTTTCAAACACCTACAGAGGTTCGAAAAATATGGAAAAAAAAGTCAGGAAATAATGAGAAAACTCATGATATTTTATACAGAGGGGTACGGAAATTATGGAAGATAACGAGTCATGTACTTCAAAGAAAAATTATTAAAGTAGTGAGGAAATTTTCAAAGAATAGTTTAATAGAAAAATAAAATTGCCAAAGGGGAGAAACTTTTCTGCCAAGATTTTGGGAGTCGACAAATTCTGAAGACGAAATCGAAAAAAAATACCATTCCTACTAAAATAATTACGGACGGGGTTTTGTCTAAGGACATGATCTTGCCTCCTAGGACTATGACTGTTGTTATGGCTAAGGCTCAAAATATTTTGCCGTCCATAATGTGGTTTTGAAGATAATGAAGCAATAAGTGGATTAGTAGAGCTAGATCGATAGGTAAAAATAGGAAAGATTTCCTATACGAATAATAAATGTTTTTAAAAAACCTTTATTGATACCCAGAAAACATGTGATTGCCAACATTTGCAGCAGACACAGATGAGGAAAAGAAAGGATTAAAAGGAAAAAAAAATTAGACGAATAGAAATTCAGGATGAAAACATAATTTTGCAACAATTGCATTTGGATGATCCAAAGGAAATTGGTCAAATTAAATTAGAGGAACTTATAAAAGAAAACAAGAAAAACAAATTAAGAGAATTCTCAATAAGATCTCTAGTATATCTAAAAACTCCACCGAAAGTTTCAGCCCGAAAAGCACTTTCTAAGTCTCTTTTACCAAAATACGATGGACCCTACAGGGTGTTGAAAAAGTTATCCCCTTTAAATTTTGAAATACAATTAGTGGAAAAAACAAGAAACAGGTAGTTCACGCCAAAATAGACTGAAACCATATAAAGGTGAAGATTATATAAGAAGAAAGAAAAAAATTGAAGATGATCCAAAGTCTGAAAAAACAGCTGAAGAGGAACAGAACGATGACGAAACGTCGGAACTTGCTTATGTATTGACTCCGAAGAGTTTGAAAAGATCAAAATTCCCATAAGGCCAAGCTCAAGGTAATATTAAAGAAAAAAATTATACATTCTTCAGTAGAAGAAAATACTCTGAATAAATTGCAAGTGGAATTACCCCACGTGGAAGGTTTAGAAATTAAAAACTGAAGTTCAAAAACGAAAGGTACCGAAAATGGATGGAATTATTACTAACGATGGAGTTAAAATTAAAAAATAATATAGAGTCCTCTGATAGTGAGGAGGATGGGGTAGAAATTCACTTGTGACAATAGATATCCCCTATTTGATCGGGGAGGTCCCAATAGAATACTTTTCTTTAGATATGAAGTATAATAAAAAAATAGAGGGAAATTAAAAAAAATATCAGAAACTAAAGATATATGGTTGTTTGGAAAAGGTAACTAGAATTAAAATTTTGCAAAAAGTATCTGAATATAAAATTAGATGTAACGAAGTAAACTCAAAAGGAATGGAATTTGAGGTTCATAGCATAAAATGAAAAAAAATGAATATTTTCATAAAAATCAAGGTAG
This sequence comes from Gonioctena quinquepunctata, assembly GCA_018342105.1. Taxonomy (NCBI): domain Eukaryota; kingdom Metazoa; phylum Arthropoda; class Insecta; order Coleoptera; family Chrysomelidae; genus Gonioctena; species Gonioctena quinquepunctata. Next base: position 5,936 of record JAFIRS010007791.1, on the reverse strand, counting down.
ATAAATAATTATAAATGAGTAAAGAATGAATGAAAATTTATTTAGGCCTGTTACGCAGTATTGACAAGAGTTGAAATAACTGCACTTACAAATTGCAGAAATCGCCCTGTATTTAGCAAACCGAAATTTATTGAGAACGGTTTTATTAACCTTCGTAAATTGTACGGAAAAAGATAATGAATTCATTTGAAATTATCGTGTTTAAATATTTTGTCAACCAAACATTTGTGAACGTTAGCAGGTAGAACAGATGTGGTTTATTTTAAAATTCACGGGTCAAATGCCTTTTTTAGACTTTGCCTAGTACGAGGGTCGAGCTTGAGAAAGCTATTAACCAGTGGCTTCCTGATATGTAGTCAGATAGCTGAACATTTTTGGAATTGGAGCATAATTGCAGAAACCCGTATAGAAAATTGTTTACATTATTAAAATGTAATATGCAAAAATGCAGTCGTTTATAGAAAAAATCATTAACATATGAAAGAATGATTTAGTAGCTGATGCCTTCACAGAAGATGTTTGGAAGAGAAAAATTTTTATGAAAATGCCTTCACAAGTAAAAATAAATATTAAATAGTGAAGAAATAAATAACATATGAAAAGTGTGAGAACTTTGTAAAATAAAAAGCTCAGAGACTTTAGCATTACCGAAAAACCAGTGAATCGGAAAAATAAGGCGAAATTGACCAGTTAACATTAGTTGATAAACATTTTGTGTACAAATTTAGATGTACCTGGTTCAAGTAAATAGTCATGGATATGGTGCTTGTAAGTATTCCAGTGCATTGAGGATTTTTGGTACCAGGAAGCAGTTATTGTTGACGTATGTCAACAATTTGATGACTGATGTGAATTTGGGAAAGTTTGGTATCCACCAAACTGATGACAGCTCAGTTAGCTCCAGCATTTTGTATTTTAACAAATACCAGCTGAATATATCGGTTATTAGCCACCAGGAGGGATAGAAGACTGCGATTGTATCCATTATATGGTGGAAGGAAACAAAGCACTGTTTCTAACACTAAACGATACACAATATTCACAAAACTAGCACTCAAATTTGCGGACTGCGGATATGTGTAGCGGTAAGGGACCGACCGACTATCTAACAGATGACCTACCCGCTATTTCTCCATCAAACCCATGACCGACAAAAAAAATCGAATTTTTTGATGGTTTCACGAGGGTTCTCCAGATGTTGAGGGAACGTGAAGATTTCAGAGTATCAGGTCTAAATCCATAGGCGGCGACAATCAAGAGAGAGGGTTTATATTGCATTGAGTATTGACTGTATTGATTGTGGTTGATGGTTATCATTGATGTTTTATACACAAAAATGATTGTAAAGTGCATGTTAGTTAAGACAAACTAGATGTTTCTAGAGTTGATAAAATCTGTCTGTTAAATTCTGGAATTTAATTATGTATTATCGCAATTTAAATTTATGCAAAACCTTAGTCTAGATGTGACTATCAGAGTTAAGTAGAAAAAGAAAATATTCAATCCATAGATTGAATACCTATAATAATTGTATTATACTAAATGATTAAGTGTTAAAATTAATCATTTAGCTTGAGAATGGGGACGAATGTCATGATCTGTTATAGAGCTTGGAAAAGAAATATGATTCGAAAGAATATATTCATTTAGAACGTTCACTGTAACCTATTAAAACGAATGTCATGATCTGCTTATAGAGCTTGGAAAAGAAATATGATTCGAAAGAATATAACTTATTACGTAAAAATTATTCTATCCTAACGAATATTGAACCCCAATGAAATCAAACATTTTAAAAATAATTTCATGAACCATGGTGAGACCAAGGCTTTGAGATGGCACACAAAAAATAATTTAATTGGACGAAGGTCACCATGTTCTCTGATTGCGATTTTTCCAATGGTGGAATGAGTTGTTTCCAACTGATGGGTAAATATGTTTTGTATACAAAATTGAATATATGTGAAGTGGAAGAATCATGGAAACAAATGTAATAACATTTGTATACTTATTTTGTCAGGTCCCACAGCATTGATTTAAAAGCCCAGTAATGTAGTAAAAAAATTTCCCTCATCACCGTTTCCCTGGTAAGAAAAATGATTTTCGTTCAAGTATTTACCTGAGAAAAAATAAATTTTTTCCGGGCAGGGGGGAGTTATTTTTGAAATGCTTCCAAAAAAGTTATTGATATCTTCAACAAAATTAGGGTGTTTCCCGGGAAATTTTTTCTGCAATCCTTTTGTTGTTATATACGTTCTATCAGCTAGTTCTTTTCATAATTGTTTGTTTTTGTTAAAAAGATCATTGAGGTATGCTTTTTTCGAGTAAAAATGTCATGATTTTGTTATAGAGCTTGGAAAAGAAAAAATGATTCGAAAGAATATATTATTTAGAACGTTCACCCGTAACCTATTAAAATTCAGTATTCAAATAAACTTTATTACGTAAAATTATTCTATCCTAACGAATATTGAACCCTGAAATCAAACATTTTAAAAATAATTTCATGTAACCAGGGTGAGACCAATTTATTTATAAACCACACGTGGAAGGGTTCTGAAGTTGAAACAAAGGTTCCCTAAACATGGATGTTCCATTAAAATAGTATCTAATTATGAGTTCATCAGAAAATAGATTCTTATTTATAAACGACCCTAAAGTCATTTCCGTGGAAAGACAATGTAATAATTATATTTAAAAATAACACAAAGCCAATTTCATCATACATGGTTTATAGTTTCTTATATTTGGGAAAACGAGGATATATAAAGAGTTGAATCATTCCATTGTATTCCATTGGGATTAATTAAAATCAGTATGTAATTTAAATTGCACCTTTACCAGATAATGTTTTAAATAAAAGATAAAGACTTTTCTACTTCAAGTTAATTCCCGATGCAACCAAGTCTCAAGGCACCAGTCAATAGAACCCCACACCGATGGGTTTCAAAAGATTTGCATACATTATATGTAATTAGAAGAATTCATCCGACTTCATCATTGTTCCAGTAGTAAACAAAAAAAATTACTTATCGGGATTTCTCCAGAAAATAACGGAATTGATTTTAGGAAGTAACATCGTGTCTATTACAGGGTGAGACTATATGTTTTTTCTTTGATTTGTTGGGTACCAGGCTTTATAAAATGTACATTTTTCCCCATTCATATTTTTTAAATTCATTGAAGTGTAATTCAATTACTTTGATAAATATTTATTATTTCATCAGATTTTGATAGTGGCTTGTTTCAGAAATATGTATAAAATGATTAATCCCATCCATTGATTTTTATTGAAAAATTTTGCTATTATGTTTTAAAGTCCACAACATACCCAAGATGTTTATTGAAGAAAAAACAATTAAATGTTAATTGTTCTAATCCAGAGAATTATTTAAGTATTTTAGATTTGTGAACTTTTGATAAATACAATTTTACAATATACTGATAACGCAGGAAAAAGTATTAGAATATATTTACTATGATTGATTTATCTATCTTGAATAAAATATATTGTTCATGCTTCAAAATTTAAAACAGTGTAATTGATATGATTTGATTTTTTATGATTTTATTGCTATTTTAATTCCATATTTTCTGGGAATTTATATACAATGGGTTTATATTGATTTATTGATTAATGGTTTTGTATTGTTTCGAATATTGATTTTAATTATATCTTTTAAATTTCACCTATTATTATTTCATCTGTTTTGATAGCTTGAGGTATGACTGAGTACATAGATTAAACGAACCTCGATCATATATTTTAAGGAATTACTTGGATTTGACCACTCTCTAAGTAATTTTTGTGTCAACGTTTAGTTGCACAAACTTCAGTATAGAACCCTAATGACTTTTTTAAACACGCTCTTGTCCCGTCAATAGTGTAAAAAAGATTTAGTATTATAGAGTGCATACAAATAATACCATATAGTTAGACATCAATTGATGGTATTTTAAAAACCTTCTATTGGATTTTCTAGAGTGTTTCTTCAATAAAGTTTACGTGAGGTTCGACAAAATTGGGTTTTTTGGAGTGGTGTGGGTATTAAACACTCTGTATATACTCAGGTTTTAACAATAATGGTCAGTGGTGGGTCTTTTTTGAGTCTCCCCATATATCATGTTATAACAACAGTCCGATTCGTGAGTTTCTGATTTCTTTATAATAATCCCAATGATGCTGGGTTTTTTTTTCTTCTAAATTCAGAGAGCCTTATTTTCAGTTTGAACATGTTCATATTATCAGTTATCCACGGTGCTTTTTCTTCGGGAATTTTGACGTTTTTACCGGCGAGTGTTTATCGAATATTTTAAGTAAAAGTAGTGAATACGGAAACTTTCTCATCAATATCATTGAGTCATACATATCACAGAAATCAATTGCATGCAAATCCACAAAAATGAATCTGGGTTGAAATTTCTAAAGTCACGGAATGTGTACTGAAACTGCCACCTGTTGATTGTAAAGAAGCCAGCTTTACAGATACAAGGAGATGATCTGTGAATGAACTACAATCGATCGTAGTACCCGTCGGTTATATTTAATATCTCTGAACAGATTAAAAGATCAAATTATTTTACAACTGGTCGGGGAATATCGTGTTTGGGTTTATCAACAATTTGTGTCAAACCGAATGAGTCAATTATTTCACTCAACTGAATACAAGAACTGCTCGTAGGTTCTGAAAAGTCAATATTAAGATCGCCCGCACAAATTATATAATCAAATTTTGGACAAATGATGGATAAACTGTCTTCAAATACTGACAGAAAAGTTGGGAGTGGAAGATTAGGAGGCCTATTAATGGAGGCTACTGCGTATTTCATTCCATGTACAGTAAAGGTAATCCACACTTGTTCAACTGTTCTGGATGATATTTAGGGAAATTTTAGTGGTTCGAAAATATTTTAATATAAGTTAACACCTCCCCTCCCATTTTCCCTATCCTTCCGAAACAGTTGATACCGCTAGACTAATTTATCGTTTGGGTATTTTCAGAGAGCCATGTTTCAGAAACGGTGATGACATCAAAGTTTTTTTATACCTTCTGTTTGAAATCTGGGAAACCGTTTAGTATGGATCCGTGTTTATGTGGGCATATTTTTTGTTACGCATTGTTTAATGAAAGTGATAGCACCGAACTCGAGAAGGCACAAAATCAATATATACATATATATATATATACGCATATAACATACATTTATACACAAAAAGGATTGATTTATTCGAATGAGGAGATGAAAAAGAAAAACGCTCAGATATTAAAATATATGGGAGAAAGTATAGTTGAAAAATTAATTTTTTATGTTCCTTTGGCAGCCCACGAGGATTCTCTCTTGAAGGTTTCTTGATGCTTATATTTTCCAGAGGTGAGGGTTTTTTTTTTGGAATTGGCTTCTACAGCGGGATTGATGGTGTGAGTTGTTCTCGAATATGGAGGGGTCGCTGTAAATCTTTCAAGCTGTATTTTATCATTCACGATCAAATGACTACGTCTTATAGTTGATTTGAAGCCTTCTTGCTTCGCCTGATTTAGATGTTGACGTGGGCTTTGTTAACAGTCTGATCCTCGGACTCAGATCCTCAGGACTCGGGAAAGTGAAAAGCCAATCCTTTTATTGGCGCCCAACACATTGCGCAAGTATTCATATTTCGGTTGATTCAATGACTTTGAATAGAGATCACGTTTGCAAATCGCAAATCCTTGTGGATGTGTCAGTAGAGATATCATGGCGTTTGTCTTTCCACAATTTGACGGACCGATGATTAGCGAGCAAACAGATGATGGAAGTAGGGGCCGCTCCCAAAAGAGTTCGCCCCATTTAATCCAGTCCCGATTTTCTCATCCAAATAATCTACCGCAAAATGTTCTTTCTGCTTGACAATGCGCGTTGCTTGACGGGTTTGGACCTCAATAATCAGCATTTTATGA
>JAFIRS010007790.1:0-21936 GCA_018342105.1 Gonioctena quinquepunctata | reverse complement strand
TTTCCAACAGATTCTTGTCGCGCACCAAAACAGGACACCACACCGGACCTGCGTACTCCATGATTGGACGAACGTAGGTTTTGTAGAGTTTTATGGAACTTGAGTATGATAGATGGGAGAATGTTTTGCGGATGAGGTAGATCAGTGTGTTGGCGCGCTTGCATGTGGATATAACATGTTCGGACCAAGTTAGGTCAGTATTAATAGTCACTCCCAGATCGACATGAGAAGACACTATACGTATCTGTTGATCGTTTATTGTGTTCGCGTGGAGTGGATTGTTCTTTCCTTGATGAAGTACGACGCATTTGTCGACGTTAAGAGGTAAAAGCAAATCCTCACACCACCGACTAATCGAGTTGAGGTCTTCTTGAAGGAGTTGATGTTCCACTAAGGCATTTCCATACAGTTTAGTATCATCGGCATAAAACGACTTGCAGGACTTCATATGGAGAGCAAGATCACTTGCATAAACAACGAAGAGAAGTGGGCCAAGAACAGACCACTGGGGGAATCCACTTGTGACTTGTCAGTCCGAAGAAAAAGAGGGACCCACTTTGACCGTGAAAATTCTTTCTGTCATGTAATTTTCAACCCATGAGTTTAGTTGGCCCCGAATACCAAGTGTGTCAAGTTTGTGCATTAGCCTCCTCACTGGGACCCTGTCGAAAGCCTTGGCAAAGTCAAGATAGACGATATCTGTCGGTATTTGTTTATAGTGAGCCTACGTCCAATCGTTTATGCACTGTAGAAAATTGCTGGTGGTGGATTTACCTGTGACGAAACCATGTTGTTCCGATGGTATGATTGCGTTTTTTGTTAAAAATTCTGACATGTCTTCTACAATTGTTGATTCCATTACTTTGGAAGGTACGAATAGAAGACTAATGGGCCTGTAGTTGGTTGGATTGAGTTTATCGCCTTTTTTGGAAATAGCAGTGACAGATGCCTTCTTCCAAGCCCGTGGGATTTGAGATTTCGCGAAAGAGACAGTCATGATTCTTGATAATGGAGAGCAGAGAGTTACGGCAAATTTGTAGCACATGAGCGCTGTGCTGTGTATTTCGATTGCGCATGTAAGATTTGGGAGCGAAGAGAAAATATATTTGTAATTGGTTTTTTCGTTTTAAATCATACTTGAGTTATATTGTCGCATTATTGCAATTTTGCAATAAAGATTCGAGAAATGGGAAAATGCAGCAAGTATGTGTAATACCAACTCAGAAAAGTTAGTTAATGAAATTGTATAACTTGATACAAGTATTTAGTGTTCACATACGTTTTATGTACATGTGATTTGAATGTTTACTATTAACTTTTTATATACATATAGAAAGACAATAGTGAGAATAGTGGAATCATTACTTCGAGACAATAGTGAAATCATATGCTCAGCGACAAAAAGAGTATTGAAAGAGAAAAAAAAGTGTAAGGAACTTTGTTCCTGACCTGGGTCCCCCGACCGCAGTCGATTTTTTATTCAATGAAGTATGAATATAATTGGAAAGCGCAATAGATGCACCCTCCGTTGATCTCCTTGGCTGAAAGCCATTTTGATGTTCAGTTATGACATTGTACTTTGGAGAAAGGAAATAATTTGTTTATAGATACATTTTTTATTAAAATGGTTTATGCCATAGATTGATCGAAATGGAATACTGATTACTTGGTGGACATGAGACCAAGCTTCATCTCAATTCAATGACGAACGTGTTTGTGTGTTCACCCCTTCAAATGTTAAGTATATGGTTTTGAAGCGCATAAAAATGAATTGGATGTATATATTGATATTGTTGTTAATGAATCAAGAGTAACAAATAATCTTCCCAGTTTTCAAACACATACACACGAACAAATAATAACAATAAAAAGACCAAAAAAATGTATGCTTTCAGAAAAATATAATTCATAACATATGCTGAAGTCGAGTAATGTTGCCTAATATCAAAATACGAAAGAGTAGCGATTCTCGTTCATGTGAGATACGGTTGGATATTATCTACTGATGCTCCCGGCATATTATCTCTTCAACTTTGGCGGGCCTTCCCATAGACGGTGATAATTTGACCGTTGATTATTTTTTCTAACGGGAATAGCTGAACAATTGGATGAACTTAGTGGTGGTGAGCAATCACGCTTCCAGGTATATATTTGATTTCGTTATATAGCATGTCAGAAATTTTGATGGTATTTTCTACTTGGGAGATACCTTCAAGGTGGAATGGGATCAGCCCCCGATGTACGCCACTGATTACTGGCAGTTTATGACTCGCAAGTTAACTGATTATCCTTGTGAGAAATCATGGTTACGGTCCGGTATGATATAACGAATAAAAGTTTATTTTTTCCAATGAGGAACACACCCATGTCTCGAATATATCTCCTCGTATGAAGCTCTGAAGGCTGGGGAAAAGTACCAAGTCATTTGAAAGTTTTATGAAGCAAAGTTGCAGCTGTTCCTCTTTTATTCCAGAAAAAAAGATGTCTAGGAATTCTGGATTTAACTTATCTTACATCAATGAAATTATAATATAACTGAATAATTCCATTGAAAATTGAAGTGATATCCTCCATGTTTTCGGTTTCATCGGAATATACTATCTGGCATTCATTGTTTTCGAAATATCAAAAGAACTCCGAACTTGGTTGACAGTGATATATTTATTTCTCCGACTTCTGTTATTGTGCGGTATTCATGGATAAAAGAGCTTTCAAATAAATGAATAGCTATGTTCAACGTTACTGTCATCGGCAGATTTTCAGTAGATATTAAATGGAAAATGAATTTCAGCAGTGTAATTGATATACTACCACATTTGATCTTTGGAACGATGAAATTGCTACTTCATCAATCCTTCTTGATAGGATTTTATTCATTATGCAGTTTCAAAAAGATTCCAGAGATCGAAGGAGCCACTGAAAAAAATCCAAGTCACCCGAAACACTGGGATGGTAATTTTTGAATGTTTTTGATTGGTCTGAAATTTCTATTTATGGCACCACAAGAACATTATCTGAACATTCATCATCTCTATACACCTATATGACACGGCACCCACTGCATGCATAAATATATTTCAAAAGTCGTCCAATGGGCGTTCTATAAATAACACTCAATAGTTGGCCATTGTGGACATCAATAGCTGATCCTGTCGCAAGCTGCACCTCTTGTTCTCTTTGTGCCTCTTTTGTTTCCGTAACCTTAGTCCCCTGTACTAGTCTGTACAGGTTATTCACCGAATATTGCCTGTCTTGCGGTCCAGTACCTCGCATTCTGACAATATATGTTTGGCAGTTTCAGTCCCTTTGCCACGTTGTCTGCAGGAAATTTGTCAGTTGTACACCTCCATTTTGTGCAGGTGTCTTCTCTTTGGGCTGTGTGTCCGAGAAAGCTCGTTATTAATCTGACTTGGTTCCTACTCATCTTGAGTAGTTCTTTAGTTCTGCGCTGCGACGGTTCCTTAATGAATGCTTTCCCGTGGTGCATCAGAGGGGCTTCCTTTCAGCGCGCTCTTTGTTTTCGTTCGACCCAGTCCCGTATGACTCCCTCATGATTATTATGTCAATCGGAGGAAGATCGAGAAGTGCTTCCATGGCTGCTGTTGGTGTTGTTTGTACATTGCTCAACCCAGCAGCGGCTATTTGTTGGGTTATTTTTGTCCATCATAACAAAGATGCCTGGGTGATCATAGGTTTCAACATTGTATGTCCAATACACCATTTTGACACTCAGCCTACATGTTTTTCCGTTTGATTGTCTGGCTACCATAAATGTCACCTCGGATCTCTCCTTTACTTCTGCAAGTTGTTGGTTCCAGGTTGGATTCGAATCTAGGATAATCCTGAAATATTCAACTCTCTCCGTCAGCTAGGTGTTGGTCCCTTGGAGGGTTAGAGAGCCTGGGCCCTCTAGCTTTGTTCTTTGAGTATAAATTATCGTGGTTGATTTATAGGGGCTGACCCCTCAATACTATGCATATTTTGTGTGCTAGTAGGTCAATTCCTTCCTGTAGCATGAAGGATGGATACCATCCGGTCCTGACGATTTATATGGTTGGAACGACTTGATGACCCATTTCGTTTTTTTCACATCTATCACCTTTTATGATAGATGAACGTCATCCAGAAAAAAATGTTAGCCACGACTACATACATAAGTTAGTGACACAATTTGTGGGGAATAAAAATACCACGAGTTCTTGACGAAGCTGTTATTGTGGAAGTACTGGGAAAATTTGCAATGTCCAGTTGCTAAACCGGTATGTGGAAACAAACAATTATTGTTTTCTCATATGACAAGGAATATTGAAAGATATTCACTTTCCATGACGGATCAGAAAGTACTCCTCTTACAACATTTGCCCAAAAATTTATGTTTGTGTCATACATATGATTAATATGTTATTTCATTCATTACATCGTTAGGATCTCTTGTCTTCGCGTTTTGCTTGACTTAAAAGAAAGAACCTTGAAATCATTCACGTATCTGTCTGCCGTACCGGAATTTATTTTAGCTGACGTAGAAACTTGAAGTGAGGTAAAGAACTTAAGAATATTTTCCAGAAGGTACAACCCTAAATTTCATCTGGAAATTATGTGCTGGAAAAAAATGATGTTCAGTCAAGAGAGGTATAATCTGAAAAGCCCAGTTGATAGAATTTTGGTATTTATTAAATATAAATATCCGCGAATTCATTTGACTGTCCCCGCTACCATCCGCTACATATCCACAAAATATTTATATTTTGAATACAATATTTTCTCTACATCATATTCTTATTATGGAATTCCCATTTCATCGAAAATTATTTTTTGTTTTCCGACAGTTTACACAAATTCTACTTGGAGAACTGTTTCTAGTCTGTTTAGTCCAGGTAAAAAATATCGTTTCCATTTTGGAATATTTTATACATCCCTGCGATGCTCAATGGACATCAAAATGAACCAACGGACGTTAAATTACTAATATAACACCGAATTATTATACAACAGTTCAACATTGATATCAAGAGCTGTTCAGAACTGAGTCTGAATACAATGGTTTTATTTAATTGCAAAATGAACAATATAATTGTGAATTGATAAACAAACGAAAGAAATATTTAACACGTCTGTCAGTGTCTCTGTCACGAATGATAAAAGTCATTCTCTCTCTCTTGTCGCCAGACAAATTTTCTGAAACCACTTTTTGACAATTTCGTGTCGTAATTGATGCGACTCTGGATACTCCGTCTAGGCCCGTATGAACCTCGCATATTATTTCACGGATCCACGGTGTAGGCAAAGTATGTTCTCCTTTCATCAACACCTCCGACCAAACCACCTTGGTTTGTCTTCCATTTGGTTCGTCGCTGCATCTCAGATAGGGTGGCCCACCACATTCGCCTCGGTATTTCTACGAGAAATGAAGAGAGTTAGGGAAAAATTTTTAGCACAGTTATATGTGGGTCCATGAGGAGCATATTCCTAAATTATTTTAAAATATATAGGGTGATCCCCAAAAAAATTACATACCAAAGTTATATTTTTTCTTATGGAACACCCTATATTTTTTTATATTTTTAGATACTATGGACAAAATAAAGGTGAGTTACTATTATATTTCCCATACTTAAAACTGACCGTTTCTGAGAAATTTTGAGAAATTTAAAAATGCAGACCATAATTTGAAAATTGTTTTCACCCTGTGACGTGTAACGAGCTGCTCGTGATTGAATGTACTGCTCAGCTCAAAGGTTAAAGTTAACTACTACATGAAATTTTTAATGCAATATTATACAGAGTGGCGAAAAAAATTGCCTCAAAATTTGGACACACATTTAATTAAATAACTTCTTAAAGTTGAATGGAACATCCCGTATTCAGTGGCGTAATTTGACGCAGAATTAGATTCCCTTCAAAACTATATTAGGGTTCCCTATACCTATCTCTTCTGCTTTTTACACAAAAGGCGTTTTTATATTTTACTCATGAGTAATTTTTTTATCTTAAAAATGAAACACACTGTATTGTAATGAAAAGCTTAAAAAGCATTTTTGAAGTCATTTTAATAAATGCTCAAAATGGTGTCCATTATTCTCGATGCATAGGCGAACTCTTTCTTGAAGTGAGTGCTGAACTCTGGATAACATATTTTGCAGTATGGAACGAAACGCATTTCTTATTCGTACTTTCATATCCTGAGGTGTCGTTCGCGGTGTATCGTGAACAATACTTTTGATATATCCCCATAAAAAATAGTCGGGACTTGTAAGGTCCGGAGACCTGGCTATTATTAAAAAAATAGTATAATATTTCATAGTGAAGTAGCTTGTTAGTTCGAAGACACCACGAATCTACCTAACTTGATATTTCATTTGAAAAAATATCTACATTGTGATCTAGGTACTGTACTTTTTGTTTGCGACTTTATTTTAGCATATTTCGTATTATTCCTGTTATAAATGTTGTTGAATTAACGTTGGCATTAGTATTTCTACTGTGAACATTTTTCATTCCAAATAATGGTGGACGATCGGGTTTGATGTCGTCGAGTAAAACTGCATTTTTATTAAGAATCGTTGCTCCGATCGACTTTCCACACGAGTCCTTCCATTCAGAAAATTGTCTACGTAACCTTATTTTGTTAAAAACTATTGAAAAATTATCTGTCATTTCAAAGTTTTGGGGTGTGGACCATCGGGGGTAGTCTGTTCCTGACTTTGTAGCAAAACAACTGACTCCTGCATGAAAGTTCATCGAAGTAATTCATTTGTTTAGTGAATCACCAAACTTTAGATGATTTTGAATATTCACTTTGAAAGTTATCAAAGAAAAACATTTTTTATTTTGTAACTTTGAGGGCCCGTAACTTGGTAACGAAGGCTTTTAGGAACAAATGTTATATGAAGTACTGGTGATATTTTGACCCAACCTATACATTCACGAAAGGAAAGGAGGAAGTCCAGGGACACCCTGTATACAATAGGTTTCGCACAGTAAATAGCCAAACGAAAACGCAACATGCACGGAACAGATGAATTGATGTTGTGGTGGGGTAGTGACGGCATATTGTAGCAGCTGTGAGGACTGTACGTTAAAACACAAATTCTTCTACCATGCAGAAGTACTTAGACTGTAAGCGGCAGACCGTACGCAGACCTCATGCTGACGTCACACCATCCGTATACTCCACGTAACTCAGACTGTGATTCACAACGCCTGCACTCTGAAATGCAAACGTGAATCGACTCGATATTCGTGTATTTCACTAGACCGGAAACTTCCCGGAAATATTACAAACTGGACTTATGCGATAAGATTGCATTATAAAATTCTGGGAAACAATGACATTCAAATTAGATACAATATATTGAGAATCATATTTTGATAAAAATTCAATTTTCTGCGTATAATTGCTCTCATTCAAATTATCCGATCACTGAAATTGTATAGTTTTTAAAAAGATATATGAATGAATTAATAATAAAATATTCATTTCAATTTCATGGTGCTATTGATGGATGACATTCAACAATGAAACCATACAGAAACAAAAAATTTTCTTTCCGTAATTGCAGTTAGAAGATGATAAATGGTAGGTATAACTTCTCGTGATGTGATAAATTCATTGCATGCTTCCACGATTGTTCTGAAGCATTGTCTACTTCTTTAACTTGTGATTTCAAATTATCTATTCGTGTTTTTTCTTTCAAAGGTGCAATTGCATGAATTTTCTCTCCATGAACTTCTTGTACATGCCTACTCACACACGCTAAATGAACGACGATTGTATTTGCATTGCCGGGTGCAAGCGAGAATTTGACGCGAGCCTACACACAGTGAAAATGACACGGACTGTTACGAATGTTCTGATGTCAGCATGTGGACATTGTACCTCTGCACGGAATAAGAATTCAGGTTTAAACGTCTAGAGCTGTGAAGGGCCCTACGGAAGCACTTGGGCCGCTGATATCATTCTGTTTTGACGCTTGGTGGGAAAAAGTAATTTCCGTACATTTTTCGTAACTTTTATTTTGAAAAAGAACATGAACAGCTTTTGAGACAGTCAACACGTGTGAGGTTAGCTGATGTACAGTAATGTGTCATTTTACAAAAATATATATCTTATCTTAAAAAAAATTATTCGTGTTTTTCCAAATCATTTCTAACATTCGTGCTTCAAACACTCCAGTCGTTCTTGAACATTTTTTTTCTCAAATCACTTCACATTTCTTCCGAATTCACCCTGATAATTATCATCCATCCCTTTGTTATCTTTGCCTATCTTCAACCATCTTCTGTCCCCCGTTCCTCGTGCCTCAATTTTTCATCCTAGCCAAAGACCTTTCATTTTACAACAAACTCCTTCGGAAATCATTTTTCTGCTCCTCGTTCACCTTGCCACTGTTCATATTCCTCACCTCAGTTTCATTATATGTGTAGAATTTTCGTTTAGCTATCTACTGTGGGAAAACTATCGAAGATAGGGCAAAAAGTTCGGAACAAACTTTGTAGACAATTTTCCAATATACATTACATTATTAATATAACTATTCTTCACGTAGGACCAATTGTTCTTGAGTTATTTGCAGATTAAACATACTTTCCAACTTTTACTCAAAAACTCGCATATATATATATATTGATTTTACAGAAAAAACTTTCCGAACAAATGAAAGAACATTCAATTATCTGACAAAAATATCTCCTGCATTATTCGCGTCTGACAAACCGTTTAGGAAAAATATGACAGAACGCCTTTTCGAAGAGGGTCGCTTATGAACAGCCCCCCCCCCACTGCCGCAGCCGCACCAACTCAGAGTTATACTCAGGACCTACTCCCCTTTCATGTGGAGAAAAATAATCGCTACTGTAACCTCATGCAGAAAAAAAGCCCTGCCGATTGGACTACAAGGAAGACGCTAAACAGGATTCGGGACTGCTAACCAAACATTGTCCATTGAAGTATCACCTCAAAAAAAACTGATAGATCAGACAGTGATACTGCGAGAACATTGCTGAAACTTCAGAACACTTGCTTCGTGACTGCCAAACCCTGAATTGCAAAAGGCTTCACTTCTTTGAGTAAAAGTTGGAATGTATGTTTTATCTGCAAATAACTCAGAACAATTGGTCCTACGTGGAAAATAGTTATATTAATAATGTAATTTATATCGGAAAATTGTCTACAATGTATGTTCCAAACTTTTTTTCCTATCTACGATAGTTTTCCCAAAGTAGATAGCTAAACGAAAATTCTTTACATAAAATGAAACTGAGGTGAGGAATAAGAACAGTGGCAAGGTAAACGAGGAGTAGAAAGATGAAAAATTGTGGCACGAGGAACGGGGGACAGGAGAGGGTTTCTATTAATGCACTCAGACTCGAGGAATTAAGCTTCCAGGTGTGCGTATTTTCATACAAATAAAACACGCATTCTGTTTAACATACTTTTCATTTATTGTTTTAAACAAACCGTTATACTTCTATAGACTATGCAACCATTTATTAATGAATCGCTGTTGCCAGCTTACCTCACAGAACACTTAAAACCAAACATAACATAGTTCTAAGAGTCAGTTCACAACACCAGGAAACTAATGAACTACGCTAGTAGTCTGTGGATCTAGGGCCTGGAATAGATGAAGGGTAATCTACAGAATATTTTATTGGTCGAGGAACGGAGAGGCTGAAAAACCATATCGACCCCCCTCTTGTAATCTCAACCTGTTAGGTCCTGATTGATTTTTTTCCCCTCTGGAGCATCAACCTCCGATATTCGTTTTTCCGTTCGATTGGAATCGGTAGTAATATTGCTGACTTTGATCTCAACTATTCGAGGAAAATTCGATTCATAGATTTCATTCGGAGTGAAATCTTTGTATTTGTCTTGGTCCTGATTGGTTTGATTTGTGATGTAAATTTATTTCGTTTCTCCGCGCCAAATTATTGAGAGATGCTAATTTTTCTTCACCCAGATCTATGTTCAAACGTAAATCTGGTTTGTTTTCGATTTAACTCTCGTATGTATTTTCCCATTCTAATTTCTGATAGGACAGTTATGTCAGAGGTAATTCGTCATATTTTCGGCTTTGGCCCAAATAGTCCATAGTGAATTAGACTGCATGAGTAGATATTTTGCAATACCACTTTGTTCTGGATTATAAGGACAAACTGATAGTGAAAATAGTAACTTCGACAAATCGTTGAAATATTAACTTGTATATTCTGTTCAGTTATCTGAGTAGATGATCCGGATCCTCCTCTT
Source organism: Gonioctena quinquepunctata (assembly GCA_018342105.1). Taxonomy (NCBI): domain Eukaryota; kingdom Metazoa; phylum Arthropoda; class Insecta; order Coleoptera; family Chrysomelidae; genus Gonioctena; species Gonioctena quinquepunctata. Next base: position 11,687 of record JAFIRS010007790.1, on the reverse strand, counting down.
CTTTTGTTTTTCTACCAATGGGATGAAACTTTTGGTAATTTTCAGTTCCTAAGTTTTGGATCGAATTGACCTCTTCTTCCACACTATCGGAAAGTATCATCAATATCGTTGATATATTCTTCAATTCCACGCTCATTGGTCCACATATATCGGTATGCATCAGAACTCAAAACAGGTGACAGTTTTTACACGTCCAGCATCCAGGAGATCTTTGATATTCAGCCGACATTGTCTCAGCTCGATATTTTCTTTGCCCTGCCGTGAAACGAAAGTTGAATTTCGATGACTTTGTACAATATACGATCCTTCATTCTGCCACCAATTTATTATCACGGTTACAAAACCGCCCTATCACTCATTCTGTCACCTCTTACCAATTTTATGAATCTATAGTTTCCGAACATCATAAAAATAGGCAAAGCTGTTCCGATCTATAAAAAAGGCAATCTTGACAAAATCTTCGATTATAGGCCCATAACAATACTTTCCTGTTTATATTTTCAACAAATCAATACTTTCCATCTCCTCAAAAATATTTGAATACTCCTTTTCAGACCGTTTGATTAATTCCGTAGATACAAAGGGGATAGTTTTCAAAAACTCAACATGGTTTCATACCGCAATATCTGCAGTTCACAGTGTGATTGAATTTGACGAGAGCCCTATTGGAATTTTTTGTGATCCCAGCAGGGCGTTCGACTATGCCAATCATGATGTTTTGATACACAGATTGGCCACCTATGTATCAAAGATAATACTTTTCTATGGAACACTAGTTTCTTGAGAAACCGTAAACAATATGTATTCTTTGCATGTAATTTTGATGATGGATCAATTGTAACAAGCTTATGCATCGTAGACATTTATATAAGATCCAGAAGGTTCCATTCTGGGACTGGTCTTATTTTTGGTATATGTGAATAGTATTGATAAAGTCTGCGAACACATTCTCGTCACTATGTTGAAGATATTTATAAAAGTGAATAAATATTCTCGCAAAACGTAGCAAAAAATACAGCGTGAACTGAGAAATTTTCATCCATATTCAGAATATTTCTGAAATATTTACAGTTTTAACAAGCTTTCATTTAACTTCCTTCATTCGTATGTCATTGTCATTCTTTCCGGTTAAAAATTTGTAATCTATTTTTGAAGCTCTTGCCGATATCGGATTGAGCTGAAATTTGGCAGGTCTTCATAATTCCAGGACAATGCATTATATAATTTTTGGTAGAGAAAAAAAAACAATTTGGCGGCTACAAAATGGCTTACGAGTTTTGTGATTATGAGAGATTGTGAGTTTTTTTGTCGAAATTCAAAAATTCTGGATGGCGGCTTCAAGATAACGACAAGTTTTGTGATTATGGTCCAATTCGATTCAAAATTGGTCTGTGAGGGTTTTCGGTGTCGAAGATCATGAATTTATATCCAAATGGACAAGTTTTGTGATTATGGTCCGATTCTATTCAAAACTTGTATGTGGGAATTTTCGGAGTCGGAGATTATAAATTCCTTGTCAAAATTTATGAAATTGAAATGGCGGCTCATGGAATTTCTGTTAAAAAAAATGGCGCTTCACGATGGGGCCAAAATTGGTATGTGGGTTTTCAGGGTCGAAGATTATGAATTTTTCATCAAAATTCATAAAATCAAAATGGCGGCTCCAAGATGGCCGATAATCTTTATATTTATGGTCCGATTCTAAATCAAAATGGCGGCTCCAAGATGGCCGATAATCTTTTTATGAATTTCTTATCAAAATTCACAAATTTCAGATGGCGGACAAGTTTTGTAATTATGGCCCAATTCGATTCAAAATCGAGGTTTTTTGGGTCGGAGATTATGAATTGAGTAGAAGATAGTTGATTTCCAGTCGAAATTCATAAATTGAATATGGCAACTAATTAATCTTTAGATGGTCCCCTCATTGGAAGGTGAGATAGCTCATAATAACAATGCTTCAACAAAAATGCATAGATTAAGGCGTACTTAAGTACTAAAAAGAACAAAATAAAATAATTAATAAAAAAACCTTTTTAAAGCCAAGCTTTTATTCAAATAAGCCAAAAAGTAAAAAATTATTGCTTTGTATGTGTGACGTAGGTTACTCCGTAAGTTATAGATTCAAAAACTTGTCGCTTTTGTATTCGAACTGAAATCTTTGCACGACATTTTTTTTATTTTCAACTCGCGGAATGAATAACCTTCGTCACACATACAAAGCAATTATTTTTTACTTTTTAGTGCATTCGAATAAAAGCTTGTTTTTAAAAAGGTTTTCTATTAATTATTCCATTTCTTCATAGAGTTTCTGATAGGCAACAACTGAATATTTTTACATTCCTGAAAAATAATTTGGTGTATGCAGTAACTTATATTTCAGAGCAAAGTGATTTCTTGCCCCCCTACACATGTTCAAATTCCTGAATCATTTAATTCTGTTTTCAGATTGGAAACGATTATAATCCCAAAAAAGTGTCAATAATGAATATTCCTCTACAAAAAATAAGCTTCAAACAATATTAGTTGAAAAATTGGTAAACAACAATAGGCTCGTTGAAAAGGGAAACATTCTTGATCAAATATTGAATAGAAAGATTTTTCTGTGAATTGAAAAATCCACTATGAGAATGAAGTTATTTCTTGTGATTTTATGAATATCCTGTTCATATTTTCAATCAAATCAACAATAGGCTCATTTAATGAAAATTCGGTGATTTTTTTTCCCAGCAGAATACTGTTTCTTCAAATATCTATATATAATGATTTCGGAATTTTTGAATCAATATTTATAAGTATAAAAAAATTTGCATGGCCGGTTTGGAGTCATCGCAACGCTTTAGCGCTCGCCGCAAGGAGCTCTATTTTCAACAGTGAATTAAATTTATTAATAATAGAAATAGTTTCGATAGTACAAACTACTTTTTTGGAAGTATTTTTTTTGTTTGAATCTGTTTTTGAAATTCGTCAAATTTAAAAAAAAATCCGAATTATCTGCAGAAAACTGAATAACTTTCTTTTTCTTCATTTGTGAATAACTTTTGCAATTGTTTATGTGCGGATTAGAAATTTCCTCATAATGTGCACTCATATTTTCATGTGCTTCAGCAAGAATCAACACCATTTTGAGTTTATGAAGTAGACTAAATGTATGCTTCAAAAATCGAATTAAACACATAATATTCGCTTGAATTAATTTCTCATTCTGATCCTCGCAAATGAACACTTTGCAATATACTATATGATCTCATGGAACTATATTGTTCCCAAGTTATTCACCTGTAAATATCTCAAATCTGTAAATGAATGAATAATATACATAAATAGAGATTTTCATAAATAAGGATTTTCCCCCATTCTTATCATTCGATGACTCTATTTTTAATCAATGTGTTCTAGGTTAGTTGTGAAAACGTGAAGAAAAGAAATGTAATCAGAGAGATCAAAAAGCTGCCCAAGAATCCATAACATTTTTTTCAACGAAAAAACATATTACAACCCAATTCACCCCTACTGAAAATTTCCCCACTCATAAATTAAAACCGTTTCTTCATCTCAATATGAAATTCACTTCGAAACACTCATCCACACATGTGACAACAGATGATAAATTGGAATTCAACAAACCATATCCATTTTCCCACAGCAATTGATCTTTCCACTTACTGATATATTCCGTGCAATACATTCACAGATGGTGTCTGCTTGCACAGGGTTTGATGATAAATCACCCTCGAACTCCCTGTCCTACAAATAGATAGGTATGTAAGTTAGTCGTCATAGATATCGTATATCTTTGATATTCCCTTGTCTAATTGGTGGGTTGGATTACGATGGAAATCTGTTGAATTAGTTATACCTACGTATACCAGGAGGAAAATCATCGTGAACATAATATTCCAGTAGCAATTCTTTGATGTGTTTTCCTAGTGATTGTGTTTTAAGTTACTTGTGAGTAAATTAGAATCGAGAGAAAATACATTTAGAAGCTGACGTTCAGATGAGGAATGGTATGGAGTTTGGTGTTGCACTGAAAATCAATTTCATTTAAAATGCAGACACAATATATAATGGATGTCATCTGAATGGAATACAGCTGACGGCTTAAACGATTCAAGAGGAACACAACAAACTCAGTTTCCTCAACTGTAATTTTATCTGTGAAGGTATCAGAGAAAACCATATCTGTGGAGAACCTGTTATAATAATATAAACTGAATATGAAATAGTGAAAAGTTTATTATGATTATGACATCAAAAACTATGTTGAAGTACAGTAACATACATCAAATCCCCAAATAATAATTTTTTTTACTATTTAAAACCCCAAAATTTTAAACAAATTGATCAAAATCGAAGCAATCATGGGAAAATACAACATGACTTGTTACACAAAACAACCATACCAACTTTTCACAAAAAATCATTCAGGTAAGCTGGCTTGACTATTGGTCTACCAAATTTCGTCCTGGGACAATAATTGTCATCCGTCTTTTGCAAGCTATAATCTTCCTGTATTTTCGAATCATCGCATAAGCCTATTTGACTCAACAACTAATTTTTTCTGACAAATTCACCAACAACTTCATTTTCAGTTCTTTCATTCTCCTCACTTACTTCTTTGTTTTCCAGGCTCACCCTTTCTTCCAACAAGCTCTCTGGAATATGATCAAAATTATAAATATCATGTTTGCAACTTTGATGTATATCAATTTTTCGCAAAAATTTTCTATTCCTCAACTTTACTCGATTAGATTTACACAATTTAATTTGATAAGATTTGGGTCTTTTTTCATCCACTTTCAACACCACTCCAGGTTCCCAAGATTAATTGTCATTCAAAACCATAACCTTATCATTCGCTTTCAGATCTTCTGAGTCCTTTGCATGTTTATCATAATTAGTTTTTTTTGAATTTGTTTATTTTTCAAAACCATGGTATGATTTTCCTGTACTATGCTTGGGAATATAATTTTTCCTCCATGGGTAAATGCCCTTCTAGTCTACGACTATGAAGTAGCTGAGCAGGAGATGGTTCATTAGCTGACAATGGTGTATTGCGATATTCAAGCAAAGTTAAATACATATCTTTGTTATCTAAAAATGATTTTTCCATCAAATTCTTTATGATTTGAACATGTCTTTCTATGAATCCATTAGATTGACTGTATCCTGGTTAAGATGTGTTATGGATAATTTTCCACTCTTTCATAAAGTTACTGAACTGAAAACTCAGAAAATTATGGTCCATTATCACTGTTAATCAGGTCTGGTTTGCCATGTCGCGAAAATATTTTCTTCAAAACAAAATAACTTCAGGAAACTTGGAATAAACATCGACCAAAAAAATATAATGTTTTGCTCGAAAATAAAATGAATCTATTGCAGCAACTTCCCATGGTCTACTAGGAACTTCCCTAGTTATCAAAGTTTCTCTCCGATTTTTTCTATTGAAAGTAGCAAACGTTAAACAGTTTGCTACTGAATATATAATATTTTTCTGCATCAATGGCGAAAACATCACTTCATTAGCCCTCGCAACCGTTTTATTCATTCCCATATGATTATAATGAATTCGGTTCAACATTTCTTTGTCGTATTCGTTTCCATTATATAATTTTTCTAATATGGATATCAGATTCCTCAGCTGCTTTGCATATTTCCATCGCCTTATTCAATCTCAAATTTTCTTCAGTAGTAGACTATCTTTTATCCTTTTGTTACTGATTCCACATACAATCCTATCCTTGATCAAACTAGATTGCAGTTGTCCAAAGTTACGTGAAGCTGCAATTGTTCTCAAATCCTTCAAAAATGAATCAAAGTATTCACCTTCTGATTGACATCTAGTATTGAATTTGTGTCGTTCGATACTAACATTCGTTTTTGGAACGAAATATTTCTCGAATTCCTGTAGAATTCTATCTTCATCTTGTTTTTCAAGTAAGAACCCGACCCAGTAATAAAAAAATCAAAAATAATGGAATTTCTCAAACAATCATTTTTCATTGTTTGAGAAATTCCATTATTTTTGATTTTTTTATTACAGGGGCGGGTTCTAACTTGACTCAGAACTTCGACTGTTATATTAATATAAACTGAATATCAAATAGTGAAATGTTTATTATGATTATGACATCAAAAACTATGTTGACAGTACAGTAACATACATCAAATCCCAAAATAATCATTTGTTCTTATCTATAGAGTGTTATACAAAACAACCATAACATAACAGAACCCAGCTTTCAATATTCATACAAAGTGTTTGGAAGTGCCTAGACACTCGCTTTTTATATTTATTTGCACTATAAACAATGGGTTTTTCATCATTGAATCAATAATACATAATGGAAAGTGCCGAACCATCTGGAGGTTCGTAATATTCCACACATACTTTGAATCTGAATACGAGAATTGGAGTTGATGTCTTGGATTTTCACATTTATGACAAAATATTGATTATCTTCGACCTCATGAACCATCAATATGAATAAAAAATTGAATTATACCATAAATCATTAAACTCATATTCAATTTTGCATCAAAAGAAACTATCGCAATGCAATCACAAAATTCACAAGTAACCCCTTCATCACACTTGTTACTTCACACCTATATGCGCATTCCGATAACTAAGTTATATCATCAGTAGGTAAACTACACTGTGTAGTTAACCTACTGATGCTGATAACTCAGTTATCGGAATGCGCATATTTGAATATTGTTACGAATATCTGTGTAGAACGATGAATTCAGTAAATTCATCAATCAAATATTTCTACATATATCAACTTTCATTCGACATATTCGTGAATTGCTATACAAAAAAATTACTTCATACCTCAGGTGTTGTCACTTTGAAAGGAGGTCTCAATCTGCTCACTCCAACACAGTGGCCTTACGAATTTGTAAATTGACGCCAGAATTCCAATCTTCAACTCCCATGACTCGCCATTCGTTTTATCTCAAGCTTCAAGACTCAGGATGTCGTTGAGTACCATCTATTATGCATGTCCTCGATGCATATAATTCGACTAGAAGGCTATATTCTCTATTCAGGATCGAATGAGCACTACTTTCCAAAGATCCTACAATCCAGTGAGGACACCTTAAAACCTCCTGGAGACTACAATAAAACTGGGAAGAACTATAGAGCTTATACTAGTACAAACATTTGATTTTCCAGGATCCAACGACATAAAAACCGCTGATCCCAGCAACAGGACTCCTGCAAACCCTCTGCACATGACAGAGAGGGCAGTTTGGCAGACAGCCAAGCGTATAGTAACATACCCAAAAGCAGTGTTGGCAATAAATTCTTCCTAACCATATAAATCACCCGGACCAGATGGCATATTTTCTGTTCCACTTCAACAGGGCAGAGAAGATCTATCTATGTAGACTCTACACGATGATTCTAAAACTCGGACCTCGAACCTGGAAAACTTTTAACGTTGTCTTTATTGGGCGAAATTCCTACGATCAGGCCAAGATATAATGACCAATAAGTCTACCATCCTTCTTTTTGAAAGCACAAGAAAAATTGATAGCTTGATCGACCAAACCTACAGGAAAATTATGTAAGACGGTTCTGCACCAGGGCTGTTAAGGCTGGAGACTTCTCTTGCGGAACAGAAATGCCTCATGTACTCTTCCAGAATCGAAGGAGCCTTTGATAACACCTCCTTCGATAGTATGGTTCTTCGGCTAGGTGGCTGAGTAACGATGGAAACACCTGCTGCTGAAAAACCAACAGGTCCAGACAAGTATGTTTGAAGATACCATGCATGTGAGAGTTGTTAAAGGACAGCCACAGGGCAGAATGGGAGTGGGAATATATGGGGTAAGTCCCACAAGATACCTCCAATCGCACTTGTATTCCAAGCTGATACACATGCAATGAGGACATGCATACAGATGAGTCTAAACAGTGGGTACACAAAAAAATATATCTACATTCTATATTACATTCCAAGCATTTCGAAAGCTCTTTGCTCCATACAGATCGAGTCGAACCAAGTCTGGAAATGCCTTCAAAGACTCAATGTACTCACAAAATACAACAATGTCACACTCGTGGATACAGAGGCATTGAATATAACAAAAATGCAGAAATGGCGAGGCACCTAAGTGAAACGCTAACATGTGATATCCTAAAATGGAATAAGAAAAAAGGCACGCACAATAACTGGCTCCATGACTGGTCTTAGAAAACATCTGCACATATATACAAAGAGAAACTTTGGGATGCAGATGACTTTCTGGGAAGGAGGAAGAACTTTCGGACTGATCAATCCCGAAACTGGTATGGATCCGAGAAACCTAACCAGACCACTGTTTCTTATGGAAGTCACGGGACTATACAAATGGGAACCACTGACGACAGACCAGTAGTTCCCCAAAGCCCGTTCTCTTGTTCGTCAAGTTCAGATGACGGCTAATTTTATTTCCCGGTATTGATATTGAAAACAATTTTATCGACTAGGAACTTGGGTAGATATCGATGGTATTGATCTGAAAACCATTTTCGTTTCGAACAGATGAATTTCTCCCATTACACTCAATGTTATGTCGAAGTTTGAGATGACTTGATAGGAGATATCTTCTATTTGCCCGATATGCACAGCTTGGGAAACTGCATGGAAAAGCTCCTACTGTATTGCACTCAAATTTGGTATGTCTCCATAGCGATCTCTTCGCCTGATACCCTTTACTACATTTGCTACATCGGTATGTACCTGTAAAAATTAAAGCGTAACAGTTATGAGGTCATTATTGATGAAAATATTCAAACAATATTGCAAAAATATTATCATTATATCTTGGGCAGTTGATTGCATCGAATAGGCACAAACAAATGGTCCTTAGCTGCAATAATATAACAATATAAATAAGCTTAAAGACGTCACATCCGACAAATAGGTCGGCTCATAGCAGCTGAGTTGTCGATAGAATCATATTCCTCCTATGTCTTCATATGCCTAACCCTTGCGAGGTACCAATCGTAGTTAGTAGAACCAAGGGCTTGATTTGACTGAGTCGTGGAAAATATTTACCTGGCTCTAGGTCATACCCCAGTTAGGTATTCATTCCCTACTCCTTTCAAGTATTCCGCTTTTTCATCATAAATGTTAAATGCTGAGGACATGTCGTAAATCTCATCCTTGAATGGCAAAACCTCGTATAATTAAATTCAAAACACAATAATCAAATGAATAAATACTTCATTCATCCTTCATTATCACAGTACGTGATAAAGAATGAGTCGTTGGGAAAAAGTTCCTAGCTGCATTGTGAAGTTACAGCAGGTCCCCAATCAACTAGTAGTGATATATCACGTTTACGTTTCATTCAGACATTCAGTTATGTCGTAGTAACATTAATTTCATAAAATGTTGAGTTTGCGTTTGAATATATTGAAGTTGTGTTCCAATCTCATACAGGCGGACAAATGATTCAGAAGCTGAATTCATTTATATATTGGGCTTTTTTCATACGGACTGGTTCCATGTTTTGGGGGTCTAGTGAGGTTTCGAGGAGTGAGTTGGGTAGTCGTGTTAATCAGAGTTGAGAGAAAACTAATGATAATTACTTCTACCGTGCGTTTTTATCCACTTTCCCGCACGCATTTGAGTTTTGAAAGTGTTACTTTCCCGCAGTAGTGCGGGAAAATGAGGATATGTCAATTTTGACGTTATTATATACATTTCATTGATTTCACCACCTGTATTTACTACTATTCTTACTAATTCAGGTTTTGATATTCAATAGTACGTAGACTTTTTTCTTGCTTCTCTATTTTTTATTCATTGGAATAATAGTATATCAAGGTATAAGTGGATGAAAAGGGCTTGAAAAGACGCGCGATTTTTCGAGCACGACGGCGCAGCCGGAGTGCTCGAAATGGTTCTAGCAGGGTTGACCATCAGAGAGTTCATCTCACACTACGTGGTGGATTGGATTCTTTAGACAATCTATTCAATTTTGCAAAGCGCTCTTTGGGCGTTCCTGCTTCATTGGCCAAAGATGTGTCATCACCATGTAAAATCAGATGTTCAGTGCTGATGTATTTATGGAGATCATTTACATACAGAAGGAAAATCAGGGGACCGTGAATGGATCCTTGTGATACCCCAGTATCCACATCATGGGGGACAGATCTCTGATTGTCAATTTTAACTATAATTTTCCTGAACTCAAGGTATGAAGTCAGTCACAAGAGAAATTCACCTCGGAAACCCAATTAACTTGGTTTATTAATTGTTATCAGAGTATTAATCGAATCGAAAGCTTTCGAAACATCAAAGAACAGGACACCTACATACTTCTTGGAACGAAGTTCCTTTACGCGGCTCCCTTTACGCGACTGGTAGAAATCGTCACGTAAGAAAAAAGCGTTATGCCCCCTCCATGCGACTTTTTCTCTCTGGCTCTTTCTATCATATACCAGCGTCTAGCCCTGCTTATGTATCCGAAAGTGTAAGAAACCATCCGAACTGCTGTTCTGCTTGCGGGAAATTTAAAATGATACATGAGCACTAGGATATCTATGCAAATACAAGTCGGATATTATCGTTGAGTGGTGATACGTGGAAGATCCTTTTGTTTCTTTTATATTTCTATATAACGTGTACTCAAATGATTATACCTTTTTTTACACATAATTTCCTATGTTTTTTTGTACGTACATTGAATATGTGGCACATCAATTTGATGTAATATAATGAATAGTATTATCGGGAATGAAATACCTTTCACTTTGGCGGAGGAGTTCGGAAAAAGGATATATAGATATAGTATTTCATGGTATGATGACAATTACATGTGATGAATTAGAAAACGACAACTACAAACGGAAAAATATTGTGAAAAAAAAACAAAGAATGGTGGATACATTTGATTGATGGCAACATATTCTGCTACCTCGATATCAATTGATTTATTGGATAGTTTGGAACCATGGAGAGAGCATAACGCTGTTTCGTTACGTAACGAAAATATACAAATTTAAACAATCTAAATATCCATATCGAATAACATTCTTGTGTTTAAGATGTTAGTACTCACAGCAAACATAAAATATAAATAAATATAAAATAAAAACTTTTTAACAAAAAATTAAACCGACGAAAAAATCAACTGAAAGCAAAAAATAAAATGAATCTTCTCAGTCTGAATGATAATTGAGCTCCTAAACTAATGTAAGTAACTGATTTTGAGTCGGCGCCAAACAAACAATTATCGATGAAAGAAGTCATCAAAACGCAGCCGTGCATCTCGCTGCCATCATTTTACGCTTCACCTAATTCAATTGCTAGTTTGTTTGGCGCCGACTCAAAATCAGTTACTTACATTAGTTTAGGAGCTCAATTATCATTTAGACTGAGGTTTATTTTATTTTTTGCTTTTCAGTTGATTTTTTCGTAGGTTTTATTTTTTGTTAAAAAGTTTTTATTTTTATCTTTCCAGTTCCGTATTTCGTCGGTTTAATTTTTGTTGAAAAGTTTTTATTTTTCAATTTTTTGTGACTAGAATCTACCAATTACTACCTACTTGTTTTTTTATTACTTCCAAAATACTTACTTACCCACCTTACTTCAACTATGACCAGTTAAATAATATGATTATCTACTTATACTATTTGTTGTAATATAAATTATTTTCGTTGTTCTGGTTAGTTTATT